>JAOVVF010000027.1:1012583-1025822 GCA_028565595.1 Duopalatinus emarginatus
TATCACTGTATCTCTCTCTCCATCCTTCATTCAACGTCTCTCTCTCATCTCTCTGTCTCTTTCACTGTATCTGTCTCTCTCTCTGTCTCTCTTTCTGATCTCTCTCTGTGTCTCTTTTACTCCATTCTGCTCTCTTCATCTCTCTCTCTCTGTATCACTGTATCTCTCTCCATCCTTCATTCAATGTCCGTCTCTCATCTCTCTGTCTTTCTCGTTGTCTTTGTCTCACTTCTCTCTCTCTTTCTGTTCTCTCTGTGTCTCTCTTACTCCATTCTGCTCTCTCTCTCTCTCTCCATCCTTCATTCAACGTCTCTCTCTCATCTCTCTGTCTCTTTTGCTGTCTGTCTCTCTCACTGTCTCTGTCTCACTCTCTCTGTCTTTCTCCACCTCTCTTTCTGTCCATCTCTCTCTGTCTCTCTCTTACTCTATCGTGCTCTCTCTCTCTTCCTGTCTGCCTGTCTCTCTTTCTATCCGTCCCTTCATGTCTATCTTTCCTGCTCTCATTCTCTCTCTATCACTCTTTTCATCTCTCTCTCTCTCTCCTGTCTTCATTGTGATTCTACCCTAGGTCTCTCCACCACTGAATCCGTTGAATATTAAGTCTCCTCTCCTCTACTGCATACGACTACTTCATCCCTCTTTCTTTTTTTCACTCCAACTTCTTTCTTTCCCTTCCAAACTGACTTTTCCTTCCTTCCCCCCCCTCTCTCTCTCTCTCTCTCCTTCTACCCCATGGCCCATTTCCACTCTTCTTCCCTCCAGACGCATCCATCAGAATTTTCACCCCGCACTCCTGCATTATTTATCACATTAGTTATCACTCTTTTATTATTTTTCTTTAAAAATCAGACGCCCTATTTGCACGCGTCACATGACCAAAGACTGACACGTGACCCCGGATACACACACACACACACACACACACACACACACACACAAACGCCTGCCTGTTTATTTTCACAACACACTCCCTGTCATGTCTGTCAGACAGAGTATTTAGTCTAGGATCAGTCTAAACCACAGGGAACACCGGCGGCGTGTTTCTGTAAAGGATCGGTGGAGTTCGGACGAGTCGGAGACGGTGCGAGGACAGACAGCTGTCGACGGTACGAGGACAGACAGGTGGACCAGGAGGCTATATTAGTGACGAGTCCAGACGCCCCGTCTGCTGCTGTTCACGTAGTCCCGTCACAAAAATAACGAATATGTGCAGACTGACATCCACGTCACTCACTCACAGGCGGTGTAGCGTTCTCGGTAGCGACCGTTCTCGTTATCGCCATAGTAACACGACTGTTTTGTGAATTTAACAGCGTATCAGTAATGAAGCTCCTGTAATGATCACACAAAGCCTGAATTCGAAGCACTGAAATATGCGACGTCGGCACCAACAACAGACGGATACGCGTATGACTGTGATGTCATGTGACGTAGCGACCCTCGAGCTGATGCCTACCACGCGATTAAGCGGATACAAATACACAAACTCGGGTTTACTGGAGGTAAAGATGGAGGAGGCGGACTGACTAAATCCAGGAAACCAGACACACACACACACACAAATACATACATACATATACACCCACACACACACACACACACACAAATACATACATACATACATATACGCCTACACACACCCGCACACACACACACAAATACATACATACACACACATAAATACATACATACATATACGCCCACACACACGCGCACACACAAATACACACATACATACATACACGTCCACACATGTGTGTATACACATGTACACACACACATATGTATACACACATAAATACGCATGCATACATACGTATACACACACACACATATATACACACACATATATACAAATACACACACACATACAAATGCACACACATACATATGTATACACACACATATATATACACACATACATACACACACAAACACACATACAAATGCACACTCATACATATGTATATACACACACACACACACACAAATATATATATACACATACATACACACACACACACAAACACACATACAAATGCACACTCATACATATGTATACACACACACACACACACACAAATATATATATACACATACATACACACACACACACACACGCACACACACACAAATATATATACACATACATACATATACACACACACACACACACACAAATATATACACATATATTTGTGTGTGTGTGTGTGTGTGTGTGTGTGTGTGTTGAACAGACATACTGATTACAGGCCGGTGTGTAATAACCTGTTGACCTGAACATGGCCCTGTGTGTGTGTGTGTGTGTGTGTGTGTGTGTGTGTGTGTGTGTTTGACTCTACAGTTACACTGATCACTAGTTGAGTCAGTTGGACTAAATTCATGCGTGTGTAGTTCAGCTCTCTACATCCTGCTGAGAGTCACTACAGTGTAGATTTATTACCTGTGAGGAGCAGCGACTGTGGTTCACTACAGATTCGAGACCACGACAACATCTAAACATCTAAACCCTAAAAGTCCCTTTTTAACTGTTAATCACAATACATATATAAATCCAGTTATATTCAACTATTAATTCATATTTAATAAATTATTCACATTTCGATTTATACTAGATAGTGATGTATAATAATTAAAAAATAAATAAAAAGAACCATTTTTAGGGGAACATTTCAGCTCCACAATATATGATGCTGTATATGATGCCGCCACCACCGTGCTTCAATGTTTTGTTTTGTTTTTTTTACCTAAAACATTTTAGTTGGTTGTTGGTTTACTTGATTTTTATTTATTGGAAAAAAGTGATAATTTTTAGCCAGTGATGATAGTGATGATGATGACGACTCTTCGTCATTTTCTCAGGTTATCGTCCTAATTTTATAACATTGTCACTCGAAATCTAAAAAGATAATGCCGGGTGCTGCCTCCACTAAAGTCTACGGTCTGAAATATTCATCACAGTGAAGCTCTCTGAAGCTGATCTGCTGAGGTGAGGAACTGAAACCTCAGAGTCAGATCAGATCTAATCCTTCTCTAGTATCACTTCAGTCAAAATGCAAATTTATTTATTTTTACTAAAAGTGTAAAACAGACCTAATAAAAGAAGGGCAATTTTTTTCCCACTACCATTTCAGTTTTATATCATTTACATCAATACAATTTTTGTTGGGTTTTTTTGGCGTTGTTTTTTCTATTTGCAGGTTTTTAAAGAAAAATAACATCCAAAGATTTTCTATAAAAATAAAAAAAGTAATGCATGTGATTTATTTAATACGTGAAATTATTACATTTATTTTAATATCATAATTTACTTTTAAACATTAATAAAAATTTCCTTCACTACTACTAATACTCATAGTCAGTTAGCTCTTTTTTTTTTCTGCTGCACTCTGACGGATTGGTTTAAGGATAAAAAACGTCCTGATAATTTGTTTTAAATATAAATCCAAACCACGTTTCTGCAACACTAGAGTTAAAATCTCTGACAGTTCACTTTCAATAAAACACGATATTTTTATTATAAAATAAATAATTAAAAAGTACAAATGAGATTTTTCAAATGTTAGTTTAATTAATTAATACTAATACTTGTTAAATAAAACTTATTTTTAATAATAAAAGTAACAGAAAATTCTCTTTAATGGACTCGAGTGTGGATTTTTAGTTTCCTAACAGAACTTTTGACATCAAAGTATAAACCCGATGTTCGATATTAAACACCGCCTGGTTTACGGATGACCTTATGGTGAAAGAATGACTTATTTAAATAACACTGGTAGTTGCAGGTCTGTGAGGGTGAAGTAAGAACCTCAGATAGGTCACGTCTTTAAATTTAGTTCAATATAACATGAAACACAGGATGTTCATTGTATTAAAGAAATCTAAAATGTTTATAGAGTTTGTAGTAATAGTAGTGAATAGTAGACTGTTAATGATGCTGATGCTAATAATATTTAAATAGTATTTATTGTGATGAATGTTTCTTTTATGTGACACCACTAAAGGTTCTTTGTTTCCTTATTGAACTTTTAGCCGGGTGTAAACATGATTATCACATTAACACGGCTTGCTGTTGAATTCAGCATGTGAGAAAAGGTTTTCCAGAAAGTTTAAAGAAGAATGAGGTCCAGATCACTTTGTGTTTATTAAAGTTTCTGAAGGTTCCTCACACCCGAGAGAACTTTTCACTTTGTTATAAACGTAATTATGATCTAAATTATATTTGCACAATTTATTTTTATTGAACGCAGCTCGTTGGAAAGGTTTAGATTTAACTTTAAGGTAAAATGTTGTTCTGATCTTTTTCTTTGTATTAAAAGTAACCCTGAGGAACACCGAGGAACGTTCCTGAACGTGGTGTGTTGGAGAACTTGGAGATCGTGATGATGATGATGATGATGATGGTTGTTGAACACAACCTGAACAGTGAATGAGCTGTGTTAGGTTTTCTTTTTATATATATATATATATATATATATATAATAATGAAGATGATGAAGTTCTTGAGATGATCCCATTGGAAGGGTTCCTGTGTTCTGGTGACGAGTGATGTGTGATGTGTGTAATGATAATAATAATGATGATGATGATGATGGTGATGATGCACATGTTGACCAGCTGTGGTGGACGTGTGTGCATGGTGAGGTGGAGATTCGTGAAGGAAGTTCAGACTCACCTTCTGCTTCTGCTCGCGCCGTGAAGCCGCAGCAGCACGCGAGCAGCAGGAGTGTGTGTGTGAGTGTGTGTGTGATATCCATCGGGCCAAACGCGCTTCAGTCCGGAGGTCTGGAGAGATCTTGGTTCTTTAGAAAAAGAAAAAAAAGAGAGAAAGAAAAGAAAAGAGCGCACGGAGGAGCGCGTGATCCACGTCGAGCAGGAAAAAAAGGCGTGTTCACATCAGAAGGAAAAAAAAAAGTTCACGTGCAAAAAAATATATTTATTCTTATTATTATTATTATTTCTAAAAAAAAATGGTTTAAGTTCCTGTCGGTGTCTCGCACGCGCCGGTCTCCGTGTGATGGTCCCCAAAACTAATAATAATAATAATAATAATAATAATAAGTCCAGTGGTGAAGAGTATAGAGTCGGTACAGCGCACGCACGAGCCCGTCCACTTCCACCGAGTCCGCGCGCGCAACAGCACCGCCGCCGCTCTGAGTCTAAACCCCGCGTGCGCTCCGTCTTCAAACCTCTCTCTCTCTCTCTCTCTCTCTCTGTGTGTGTGTGTGTGTGTGAGAGAGAGAGTGTGTGAGAGAGAGAGTTCGTGCGCCGATCGCGTTACAGTCAGTCCTTCTTGGCCCGCCTCCCCTCCTCACATACTGATTAGGCAGGAGCGCGCGCGCACACACACACACACACACATACACACACACAAGCAGAGAGAGAGAGCGCTGAGACACGCGCTCACAGCAGCCGCACAATAAACACACACACACACACAGAACACATGGTATGGTACTTGTATGTGGCAAGCGCGCGCACACTCACACACCAGATTGTGCACCAGGACACACACACAGCACATGGTATGGTACTTGTATGTGGCAAGCGCGCGCACACTCACACACCAGATTGTGCACCAGGACACACACACACAGCACATGGTATGGTTCTTGTATGTGGCAAGCGCGCGCACACACACACACAACACGTGTGCATGTCTGTATATAAAGACGTGATGTAATTAAAATCTCTATAAAACTTCACATTTCAATTTATTTTTACAATAAACAATAATAGGTATACAGGTATATTTATTATAATAAATATATAAAACATTATAAAACATCAAAGGTGTTTCAAATCTGTTTTTTATGAAAATAAATATAGTTTTAATCTTTTGTTTTTTAAACCTTTATTCTGAACTGTTGTTCTTCCTTTCTGCCTGCAGGGGGCCTGAACATGAACACCACACACCACATGGGGCAGGAACATCCCAGCTAATGTTTACTCACACACACACACACACACACACACACCACATGTAATTTAACAAACTCACAAACACACACACACACACACACCACATGTAATTTAACAAACTCACAAACACACACACACACACACACACACACACACACACACAACCACATTCATACACACCACCACACGCCTGTACTGGTACATGTGCACAAAATTGCATAGATACACACAAGTACAGATACACACACACACCACCCACAGTGATACACATAAGCACCCACATACATGTATACACACACACACACACACACACACACACACACACGTATAGTCACATACACACATACACACACATACATGTATAGAGACAATCACACAAACCCACACATACACACACATAAATGTATAGTTACACACACACACACACACACACACACACACACATACATGTATTGATATAAACACACAAAGAAACATTCAGTCACAAATTTCTCTTATTTCTCTTATAATTTTAAAACACACCCACACACACACACACACACACACACACACACACACACACACACACTGCAACCACTCGAGCCCGAGCGTTGGCGTTCCGTTGTGAAACGAGCGCCAGCTCACTAATCTGAGCTCACACTGTGCTGAAGATGTGCAGACTTGCCGAGCCGCCCGTGTGTTCCTGCTTCACTTCAGCTAGGTAACAGATTTCACACCAACCACACAGGGGGAGGGGAAGAACTGTACAGGGGGCGGGGCTTAAACAACCCACAACAGTGAGGCATCAATACGAGACTCATCATTTAAACATACGTCCAATCAACACCTTCTGACCAATCAGCATCAGGAGCTCAGCCTCAGTCCCAGGCTGGGATTGTGTGTGGAGTTGCTCCTCTACATGACGGAGCAGATGTTGTGCACAGCTGGACCCCGGGCTTGACGTCATCCCGGTCCTATCAGCTGTTCACAGGTTGATTGATTTTGGTTGTGGCAGGTATCAGATGGTCCCTGTTTCACGGCTGTGTGCAGGTGTAGGGTGTGTGTGTGTGTGTGTGTGTGTGTGTGTGTGTGTGTGTGTTGGCCCAGTTATCTGAGGTTCCACCCTCAGGGCTGAGATCCTGCTGCTTAAGTGTCACAGCGTTATTCATCAACCCCTAATCTCTATAATTCCAGAATTTCCCACACGTTTGTTGTTATTGTTTTTTGTGGGCGTGGTCTGTTCAATTGTATGTCCAGTTGTTGGTTTTTGTGGGTGTGGCCTGTCTATATTTATATTCAGTTATTGCTTTTTGTGGGTGTGGCCTGTCCAGTTTTATATTCAGTTATTGTTTTTTTGTGGGTGTGGCCTGTCCAGATTTATATCCAGTTATTGTTTTTTTTGTGGGTGTGGCCTGTCCAGATTTATATCCAGTTATTGTTTTTTTGTGGGTGTGGCCTGTCCAGTTTTATATCCAGTTATTGTTTTTTGTGGGTGTGTCCTGTCTATATTTATATTCAGTTATTGTTTTTTTGTGGGTGTGGCCTGTCTATATTTATATTCAGTTATTGTTTTTTTGCGGGTGTGGCCTGTCTATATTTATATTCAGTTATTGTTTTTTGTGGGTGTGGCCTGTCCAGATTTATATCCAGTTATTGTTTTTTTGCGGGTGTGGCCTGTCTATATTTATATTCAGTTATTGTTTTTTGTGGGTGTGGCCTGTATAGTTTTATAACCAGTTATTGTTTTTGTGTGGGCGTGGCCTGGCCAGTTTTATATCCAGTTATTGTTTTTTTGTGGGTGTGGCCTGTCCAGTTTTATATCCAGTTATTGTTTTTGTGGGCGTGGCCTGTTCAGTTTCATATCCAGTTATTGTTTTTGTGTGGGTGTGGCCTGTCCAGTTTCATATCCAGTTATTGTTTTTGTGGGCGTGGCCTGTTCAGTTTCATATCCAGTTATTGTTTTTGTGTGGGCGTGGCCTGGCCAGTTTTATATTCAGTTATTGTTTTTTTGTGGGTGTGGCCTGTCCAGTTTTATATCCAGTTATTGTTTTTTGTGGGCGTGGCCTGTTCAGTTTCATATCCAGTTATTGTTTTTTGTGGGTGTGGCCTGTCCAGTTTTATATCCAGTTATTGTTTTTGTGTGGGCGTGGCCTGTCCAGTTTCATATCCAGTTATTGGTTTTTTGTGGGTGTGGCCTGTCCAGTTTTATATCCAGTTATTGTTTTTTGTGGGTGTGGCCTGTTCAGATTTATATTCAGTTATAGTTTTTTTGTGGGCGTGGCCTGTCCAGATTTATATTCAATTGTTTTTGTGGGTGTGGCCTGTATAGTTTTATATCCAGCTATTGTTTTTTTTTGTGAGCGTTGCCTGTTCAGTTTTATATCCACTTATTGTTTTTTTGTGGGTGTGGCCTGTTCAGATTTATATTCAGCTATTGTTTTTTGTGGGTGTGGCCTGTCCATTAGTATTTTTTTTCACCATTCCTGTAATAGGTAAAATCCACTCTGTAGGATTGAACCCAGGAATTATTCCAGCCACTCGTTTGGATTCATACCATCTCATCTCATTTACATAGATCTAGTTTTTTTATCATTTAAAATTATTTTTAGATTTTCTTTTGCTTCATCTGTTTCCTAGCAACAGTAACCATACGTGGGCGTGGCTTCATCATATGTATCTGGTCTGTTGGAGAACATGACGAAAGGAAGTGGATTTGTGTTCATTGCATTTTTTTGTTGTTGTTGTTTTGTTATCTGTATATTTTAAGAGTTTACAGACACTAAAATCAGCCATAACATTAAAACCACCTCTGAAACAGCCCTGACCCTTTGAGACATGGACTCCACAAGACCTCTGAAGGTGTTCTCCGGGATCTGGCACCAAGACATCCTTCTGTGGATCTTCTGTTGGGTCGGACCAGATGGTCTCACACATCGGTGAGTCTCTGGCGTCCACGACCCCGTCACTGATTCACTGCTTGTCCTTCCTTAGACCATTTTTGTTACTAACCACTGTATACCAGGACACACGTCACAAGACCTGCTGCTTTGGAGATGATCTGGTCCCAGTCGTGTAGACGGCACAAATTGGTCCTTGTCAAAATCTTTTATTTATACACTTGCCCATTTTTCTTGCTTCCAACACATCAGCTTTGCAAACTGACTATTCAGTTGTTGTCTAATGTATCCCAGGTGCCACTGTAATGAATTAAATAATCAAAGTTATTCACTTGACCGGTCAGTCACTGGCGGTTTTAATGTTATGGCTGATCGGTGGATGTACTGCATAGGCCTTTAGCTTGAACTAGCGATTGGTGGACCCAAGCACCAGTTATATAGCAATTGTGCCGTCTTGTCCACGCCATTTAAGATATAAAATATTCCTTCATAATTTCAGTATGTTGGACGTCTTCCCGTGATGAGGAATTTGATGAATGCTATAGAAAGTTTATTTAAAGGCTCGGCAGCTGCTAATATAGAAGTGTCAAACACATAAATACAGAGGACCCCAAGAATTGGGGTCACTGGTATCTCCTGGTGCCGAGTGTAGGAGAAAGACCTGCTCCATGTTGTAGCCTTCATAATTCGAGGTAACAGTAAAAATCCTGCACCTTTAGATCGAGGCGGATCAAAGAGACTAGAAGTTCTCTTAGGTACTGTGGCATGAGACCGGTCACAGCTTTCCGACTGTCCCGGAGCCAATGCGGTGTGGATAAGACAGGGCTGATATGTTCATATTTTCTGGTTCTAGTAAGGATTCTGGCTGCTAAATTCTGGACTAACTGCAGTTTGTTTATGTACCTACTGGAACCACCAGACAACAAGGCATTACAATAATCCAACCTAGAGGTAACAAAGGCCTGCATCATGTAATGACATCATATTTCTTATCTTAGCAACGTTTCTAAGATGATAGAAAGCCATCCTGGTGATATCATCTACATGAGCTTCTAAAGAGAGACTGGAATCAATAATCACACCAAGGTCTTTAACAGCTGTACATGATGTAATTGAAAGACCATCCAGAGTCACTATGGAATCAGAAAACACACGTCTAGCTGCCTGTATAGAAGTATAGTTCAAATGTAAAAAAAAAAATGTCTGAAGGATAAAAAAAAAACAGTGAAGAAACTTGGGTGGTGTATATTGGACCCAAGAGCACATTTGGATAAGGTTCTGGTCTAAAATTGTGTCCCACCTGTAAAATAACCATCCCAGTATAACTATACCGTAACATAACATCAGCTATATAAAGTATTCCGTAAGTTGTCATCATGGTGCACCGTCTCACTGGTATGTCGTTCCACCCGTAGCTGGAGGTGGATTTCTCTGAGCGACCACATGAAACAAAGCCCTGAAATGGGCACAGGCCTGGCCTGGAGTCTGCTCTCCAATATGTCGCGCTAAACACAGGCACGGAGGTTTTTTTAATAACACGGTGGTGGCCGCGGGGCGCCAAAAATACCTCGGCGGGTCGGGTTTTCAGGGCGAGTCTGAAGTTTACAGTAGGGAGGATTTCACTGAACTGACGTACAGGAAGATGAAACGCATCTGAGTTCATTTTCATAGAGCGTAGCAGCTCAGATACACACGTCGGTTCAGTGTCCATCTCGGGATAAAAAGAAAGAATGGTATCGTAGCTGGAAATGGATAAAAAATAACCAGAATGGTGTAAATTGCTCTCGTGTGTTTATTTATTTATAAAGACGTCACAATGCCCCGAACACCCAGAAATCTCCTCCTGTTTATTCATTTCATCATCATTATCTTATATAAATGTATTGTTATGTAATAAAAACATGGGTTTCAGTTCACTGATGGATCAGCTGTTGGACATGGTTCTGTAATTGTTCCATCAAAACCTCATAAATATCTTGCCTGTGGCTCGACGCTCTATAAAACAACTGCTGTTCTTTCCATCAGCAGTCACTAGCCTCAGGAGATGAGCAACAGTGAGACATATGATTGGTCCAGAGACGTCCTCATCCTACCTTCAGGCGTGAGGTTAGGTCTGGTGGTGTGTCTTAATCCAGTCATCCATCCGTCCGTCTGTTGATCAGCCAGTCAGTGTTAATCAGGTTAAATGAGCAGAGGTCCGGTCCTGGTTCACTAGCAGTTGTTCTGGACTATAATACATACAGTTCAGCCCAGAAGAAGGAGGTGTGAGGAAGTCTGTCACATGTATGCTCAGTGAATTTGGATTCAGGGGCCAGGTGCTAAGGGGACTTGTGAAGGAACTAGTCAGTGGTTGTGGATAAGAAGGTCCAGATTGTGTGGGAAACCCAAGGGTGTGATTGAACGAATGGATGGGGGAGATGGGCTGTTGATGTATTTGAGGTTCAAGGTGAGGTTACAGGTCTAACCAACCTTGGTACTAGAAGGTCCTTACAACCAAATGGAGGACTGATTTGTCCTTCAGCAAGACACAGTTCAGGGGCAGCAGTGGCTCAAGGTTTGGTAGCCAACCTTTTGATCAGATGGTTGCCGGTTCAATATTGACAAACCTTTGAATTGCCCCTGAGCCTCCAACTGCTCTTTGGTTGCCATTGAAAGGGTTCCCCACCACTCTGGGCCACTGTGTTCACTGCCCCCTAGTGTGTGTGTGTTTTACTGCATGTATGGATTAACTGCAGGGTCAAAAACAGTACGTGAATCACTTGCACTTTCACTGTCAGTTGATATGGCAACAGGGTGATGTCAGAACTGTCAGAGTATGGCATCAAGGTGGATCCTGGGAAGGTCTGGAGGGTAAAAGGAGTCGAGATCACATATATGTGTATGTACGACAGTGCTGTTAAATTCTGAATGGTGTTTGGTATCCTATAATCGTGACGTTGAACACGTTTGACGTTTCCGGAAGGAGTCTCCAGTGTCAACGTTAACAGTTTGTCAGTAACGTGAGACGTTCTGGAGAAACAAGGCGAGTGTGGAGATCTTTCTGTCTGCTGTAACGCGAGTGAGAACAGGAATGAACTTGTCTTACAGAAGATCCACATTAACATGTAACTATAAGGTTCGGAACAGATAATTACTGCCTTCCGCCTGGTATTAAAGACGCTCCACGTCCTGAGCTCCTTCTCTTCTCTAAAACTACACTTCACCATCTTCATTACAGAGTACAAGCCCAGGACATGTGTCTTAGCCAGATTTAGATTTGGCTCCTTTAGAAAATGTCCATTAGGTAATATTTCCGATGCTGCTTGCCCAGTTTCAAGGACAGACCCTGAAAAATCCGAGTTAAAAGCACTTTCTTCATATACCTCGAAATGATCTTCATCCAAATGTTTAAAATAGTTTTTGGACTCATTACAGTTTAAAAATGTGATCTTTGTCTGGAAGGTTGTAGGTTCTGTAATATTCTGGTTGCTATAGTAACCGTTCATTCAGAGGGTTGTGGGGTCACGTGAGAGTAACAGGTATGTGGAGTCATAGCTACGATGGTGATTTCTGTAGGTTTCTGTAGGTTTAATGTTTTTGAAAGGAGTCTCCAGTGTCGGTGCTTCATCAGTTTAGTGTGTTTAACACTTTAATGTAAATATAAACGAGTGAAAGGTTTCATTTCTTACTTTAATAAATGGGAAATTGCAATCGATGATAAATTCCTGCTTATAAATAAATAAACAAACAATTAAGTAAATAAATAATTATTCATTTTGAAAAGAATACATAAAATGTGACTTATTTTTGTATAATATTTATTTATTTACTAGTTTATTTGTAATTGCAAATAATATTTGTAAGTTAATAAAGAAATATTTATTTGTTTGTTTGTTTGCATGTTTATTTATTTATAAGTTAAAAAGAAATATTTACAAAAATATGTACAAAATATGATTTTTATATATTATTTATTTATTTGTCTGTTTTATTGACATACTGGCAGGAGGTTAAATTGATAGTTTTGCACAAAATAATTTGAAAATTTAAAACTAAAAAATAATTCTAATTTAGAATTTTATAATAATTTAGATAAAATGTATAATTATTATATAGATTTTTACATAATAGATTCGTTATACAATAAAAATCAATAAGGTTAGTAACACACGTCTGTTCACAAATTTAGGCTTAAGAGGTCGAAGGAGGACATTTATTTGTTTGTGTGTTTGTTTGTTTGTGTTCATTTGTGTGTAGTTTGTGTTTGTTTGTATGTTTGTTTATTTGTTTGTGTTTCTGTGTTGTTTGTGTTTGTTTATCTGTTTGCATTTATTTGTATGTTTGTTTATTTGTTTGTGTTTATTTGTGTGTTTGTTTGTGTGTTTGTGTGTTTGTTTGTGTTTATTTGTTTGTGTGTTTGTTTGTGTGTTTGAGTTTATTTGTGTGTTTGTTTGTGTGTTTG
>JAOVVF010000027.1:1031893-1036893 GCA_028565595.1 Duopalatinus emarginatus
CTCTGTACTGACTCTCTACCGACTCTCTACTGCCTCTCTACTGACTCTCACCTGAATCTGTACTGACTCTCACCTGAATCTGTACTGACTCTCTACTGACTCTGTACTGACTCTCTACTGACTCTGTACTGACTCTGTACTGACTCTCTACCGACTCTCTACTGCCTCTCTACTGACTCTCACCTGAATCTGTACTGACTCTCACCTGACTCTGTACTGACTCTGTACTGACTCTGTACTTACTCTCTACTGACTCTCTACTGACTCTCTACTGACTCTCTACTGACTCTCTGCTGACTCTGTACTGACTCTCAAACGACTATGCAACGCCTCTGTGCTGACTCTTTAGTGGTTCTCTAATGATTCTAGCAACTTTGTTTTTTTCTTTAATACAGTATTGTTTCTATAGCAACAGCGTGTGGATGTGCAGTATTCTACTAGAAGTGTTTTAATGTTTCTGAAAGGAGTCTCCAGTTTCAGTGCTTTCAGGTAATAGTTTTTTACAGAAATAGATGAAATCAGATCAATAATGAAAAATAAAAAGGAGAATAAAAAAGAAAATAAATAAAAAAGGGCAGAGTGAATAAAATAAAGACTATATAAAGAATATATTATTTGAAATGTAAGGAAAGTGTGTGTGTGTGCATATATGTGTGTGTGTGTGTGCATATGTGTGTGTGTGTGTGTGTGTGTGTGTGTGATGTTTGATGGCCCTGTCTTTGTGATGTATCTCTATCAGATTTTACACTCGCACTAACAAACAAAGCTCACAGATGTGCTTTAAAAGGGATGATGAAGGTCATGGAGATGATGATGATGATGATGATGATGTCCTCTGCAGTAAAATGATGACTTCAGTGTGTGTGTTCAGTCCACCATGGGCCGTTTTACAGCTATAAACATTTGTATAATGGCGCTGTGTGTGTGTGTGTGTGTGTGTGTGTGTGTGTGTGTATATGTGTGTGTGTGTGTGTGTGTGTGTGTGTGAGGGTTGGGGGTGCCGGGATGTGGAGAGCGAGGTAGCGTAGCTCCTTGGATGGCAGCCAGGTGGATAATTGCAGATGTACGCTGTGCCAAAGCAGCTATTAGTACACGGTGTGTGTGTGTGTGTGTGTGTGTGTGTGTGTGTGTGTTTAATACACACTCAGGAAGCACCAGTACACATTCCTTTTGGTTTTAGATTTCTCTCTCCGTACATCTGTATCTCAGATTAGAGTAACACACTCAGTGTTGTGCTGTTTTAGGAAATGAATCATCCCGGTGGTTCCGGTTCCACTTCCTGTCAACATTCCACAGTTAATAATATTCCAATAACATCACGTCCTGAAGTGTTTATTCCTCTTACACAACACCACACTGACGTCCCACTCCGACGTGATGAACGACTGTCCGGAAGGTTCCGGAGGTTTCCGACTCGTCAGTGTGTCGTGTGTTCAGCAGAAACCTAGCGTTCCTCTGATTACTGAACATTCAGAGCTTCAGTTTCCCTGTGGCTCTAATCATCACTTCACTCTCTCCAGTCTGATATCAGGGTCGTGTCCTGTAGGTCCAACACACACTGTCATTTATTCACATGACTCCGGAATCATTTGGGCTCAGAATAGAACTGACACTGCGAATCACTTATCAGTGAGTAAACAGTTATGATGTCATTATTGTTAATGTTGGTGCCAGTATTATTATTATTAGTAGTAGTAGTAGAAGTAGTTGTTTTGTTGTTGTTGTTCTTGTTGTTGTCATCACCATTATTATTGTTGTGGATGTTGTTGTTGTTGTTATTATTATTATTGTTGTTATTGTTGTGGTTGTCACTGTCACCTTTATTATTATTATGGTTGCTGTTATTGTTATTGTTGTTATTATTGTTGTTACTCTTGTGGTTGTCATTATCACCGTTATTATAGTGATTGTTGTCACTGTTATTATTGTTGTGGTTGTTGCTGTTGTTATTACTGTGGTTTTTATTATTGTAGTAGTTGTTATTGTTGTTGCTGTTATTATAGTGGTTGTTATTGTTGTTGTTGTTGTTGTTGTTGTTGTTGTTGTTGTTATTATAGTGGTTGTTATTGTTGTTGTTGTTGTTGTTGTTGTTATTATTGTGGTTATTGTTGTTGTTATTATAGTGGTTGTTATCATTGTTGTGGTTGTTGTTATTATAGTGGTTGTTATTATTGTTGTTGTTATTTTTGTGGTTATTATTGTTGTTGTTGTTATTATAGTGATTGTTATCATTGTTGTGGTTGTTGTGATTATAGTGGTTGTTATTATTGTTGTTGTTATTATTGTGGTTATTATTGTTGTTGTTATAGTGGTTGCTATCATTGTTGTGGTTGTTGTTATTGTTGTTGTTGTTATTATAGTGGTTGTTCTATTGTTGTTGTTGTTATTATAGTGGTTGTTATTATTGTGGTTATTATTGTTGTTGTTGTTATTATAGTGGTTGTTATTATTGTGGTTATTATTGTTGTTGTTATTATAGTGGTTGTTATTATTGTTGTTGTTGTTATTATAGTGGTTGTTATCATTGTTGTTGTTATTATAGTGGTTGTTATTATTGTTGTGGTTGTTGTTATTATAGTGGTTGTTATTATTGTTGTTGTTGTTGTTGTTGTTGTTGTTGTGGTTGTTGTTGTTATTATTATTATTATTATTATTATTGTTTTTGTTGTTGTTGTCACTGTTATTATTATTGTGGTTGTTGTTGTTGTCACTGTTATTTTTATTGAAAACAAGGGCGAGGCAGGTTTTTATAAACGTAAAGAAGTGGGCGTGTCCAGATACAGAACACCGTGTAAGTCTTTGTTTAAACTGCCTTAACCTCTGTAACTCCAGGCCCACGGCCGCTCGTCTACCAGCCGCCTTTTATTGACTTTCATCAGAGGGACGTCATTGGTATGATGAGGTTTTGTGTAAGGAGTCTCCAGTTTCAACAGCGCGTACCTGTTATGAGGCCACAAGCGAGACGTGAGATAAGGAGCTGGAGACTTTGGTGGACAGTAAGTGGACAGTAAGGGTAACTATAAACGGATAAAAATAATATTGCTGTGATAAAACAGAAATAAAATCAGATTATGATCAGGTTTTGGATGAAATGTACGTCGAGGCGCTGATGATGACACGGCGGAGCTAAATGAAACCGTTAGCTGGGTTTATTTATAGTTAATATAATAAACACAGCAAGGGGACTGAGACGAGACGAGACGAGACGAGACGAGACGGAGACCAAGACTGAGACCGGTCTCTTAGTGTCCACAATTCTGCAAAAAGAGATTTACACATTTGATTTATGTGTTGAGCTGAAATCCAAGGCTAGCACCTTTAACCTTTTCCTCCTACACACACACACACACACACACACACACACACACACACACACTGTTACACAGTATATCCCTCGCTAAAAGCGATCCTTTATTGACTCACTGTGGAAAAATCATTCCTTAGAGTACAAGTTCGTGTGCGCGCGCGTGTGTGTGTGTGTGTGTGTGTGTGTGTGTGTGTGTGTGTGTGTGTGTGTGTGTGTGTGTGTGTGTGTGTGTGTATGTGTGTGTGTGTGTGAAACACACACAGAGAGGGGTTAAAGGGGAATGTGTAAATCATCCTGTAGCTCGTTCCTAGTCATCACACACTCTCACCAGTGAGCCCTGACCTGGAACACACACACACACACACACAGACACACACACACACACACAAACCTCCAGTTCGCTTTGCTTGGGCTGCACTCAGTGAAGCAAACAGGTTAGCCTCAGAGCCCCTTAACAGCTTTGACGCTCTTTGTGTGTGTGTGTGTGTGTGTGTGTGTGTGTGTGTGTGTGTGTGTGTGTGTGTGTGTGTGTGGCTTGTGTTTGACACCATTCAACACACCATGATTGCAAACACCCACAGCACGACTCGCTTTAACCCTAAAGTCTGGTTTATTCAGAGGTGTGCTGATATATCAGTCTGTGTGTAGGTTACTGCAGTGAGATGTTGGCGGTCATGTGACAAGGGGGCGTGGTTATTATGGTTGTTCCCTTGAGCCCTTGAGCTAGGAACCCCAAACTGCCCCTAGTTTGTGTGTACACTAGTGTTCGATGGGTTGAAATGAGTTTAATGCAGCGGTCAAATTTCCTCCCGGCTGGTCAATCACTTCACTTTCACTTTCACTTTCACAGAAAGCGTATGATAAGCGGAGACGTTGCTGGGTTCCCCAGAACGCAGTGTAGCTAGACGACGGCTAGTTGTGCGAATCTTAAAAGACTAAAGCGCGAAGGCGGAGTCTCATATTGCCGTCGCTATTGGCAACAGCAAGATCACGTGTTAGTTGTGTTACAGTGATGAATGGCCAGTGTTCTAGAAGTTTCCAGGACAGCGAAGAAACGTGTCGCAGGGCGCGTACAGGGACGTGTAACGCTGAAGCAGGCGACATCACACGCCGGGTCAAGTGACGAGTAACTTTAGCCGCCGGAGCGAAGGAACGACGGAAAGTTTACTCTGAGTGAGAGAAGAGGGGGTGAGTGAGAAGGGCAAGCAGTTGGTGGTCACGGGGGTTGTGGGTGACTCAGGGTGTGTGTGTGTGTGTGTGTGTGTGTGGATGGGGGATGGGCGTGTGTAGTTACTCAGAAGTGCCTGTGGGACGTTGTTTTGTCTACGACTGCTGAAGGTCAGAAACAAAGTGTTTCTGCATATAAACACAACATCAGTACACACACACACACACACACACACACACACACACACACACACACACACGACGACGAAATCCAAACATTCTGCTGAAGATATGAGACGGACGTCCTCGTTTTTATCTTTTATAAACGTTTATTGTTTTAATCTCTGGAACGTAAACAACAGAAAACAGAAGTACAGACGCGACCGTCGCTCTGATTCACAAACAACCTACTATCTTATTGTTGCTATAGTAACAGCTTGTTGACTTATTTTACAAAGCGTGTCATTGTTATTCACCCTCATTGAGATGATGTTCATGGAAGGAGTCTCCAGTTTCAGAGCTAAAG
>JAOVVF010000027.1:1041893-1045827 GCA_028565595.1 Duopalatinus emarginatus
GTCTCTCAGTCTGTCTGTCTCTCAGTCTGTCTGTCTGTCTGTCTCTCAGTCTGTCTGTTTATCTGTCTGTCTGTCTGTCTCTCAGTCTGTCTGTTTGTCTGTTTATCTGTCTGTCTGTTTATGTGTCTGTCTGTCTGTCTGTCTGTCTGTCTGTCTCTCAGTCTGTCTGTTTATCTGTCTGTCTATGTCTGTCTGTCTGTCTCTCAGTCTGTCTGTTTATCTGTCTGTCTGTCTGTCTCTCTGTATGTCTGTTTATCTGTCTGTCTGTCTGTCTGTCTGTTCATCTGTCTGTCTGTCTGTCGTTCTGTCTCTCTCTCTGTCTTTCTGTCTCTCTGTCTATCTCTTTGTCTGTCTGTCTGTTTATCTGTCTGTCTGTCTGTCTCCCAGTCTGTCTGTTTATCTGTCTGTCTGTCTGTCTGTCTGTCTGTCTCTCAGTCTGTCTGTTTATCTGTCTGTCTGTCTGTCTCTCAGTCTGTCTGTTTATCTGTCTGTCTGTTTATCTGTCTGTCTGTCTCTCAGTCTGTCTGTTTGTCTGTTTATCTGTCTGTCTGTATGTCTGTTTATCTGTCTGTCTGTCTCTCAGTCTGTCTGTTTATCTGTCTGTCTATGTCTGTCTGTCTGTCTCTCAGTCTGTCTGTTTATCTGTCTGTCTGTCTGTCTGTCTCTCTGTATGTCTGTTTATCTGTCTGTCTGTCTGTCTGTCTGTCTCTCAGTCTGTCTGTTTATCTGTCTGTCTGTCTCTCAGTCTGTCTGTTTATCTGTCCGTCTGTTTATCTGTCTGTCTCTCAGTCTGTCTGTTTATCTGTCTGTCTGTCTCTCAGTCTGTCTGTTTATCTGTCTC
Source organism: Duopalatinus emarginatus (assembly GCA_028565595.1). Lineage (NCBI taxonomy): Eukaryota > Metazoa > Chordata > Actinopteri > Siluriformes > Pimelodidae > Duopalatinus > Duopalatinus emarginatus. Next base: position 1,042,735 of record JAOVVF010000027.1, read on the forward strand.
TCTGTCTGTCTGTCAGTCTGTCTGTGTCTCTCTGCCTGTCTGTCAGTCTGTCTGTCCATCTGTCTGTCTGTCTGTCGTTCTGTCTCTCTCTTTGTCTTTCTGTCTCTCTGTCTATCTCTTTGTCTGTCTGTCAGTCTGTCTGTCTGTCTGTCTGTCTGTCTGTCAGTTTGTCTCTCTGTCTGTCTGTTTATCTGTTAGTCGCTCTGTCTCTCTGTCTGTTTGTCTGTCTCACTGTCTGTCTGTTTATCTCTCTGTCTGTCTCTCTGTCTGTCTGTTTATGTGTCTGTCTGTCTCTCTGTCTGTCTGTTTGTCTCTCTGTCTGTTTGTTTGTCTCTGTCTCTCTAAGTATCTCCTTACAGAAGCAGCAGTGTATTAATGAAATCAGTTCAGTTCAGTTTTATTTATACAGCAGTATAATAGTAATATAAATAATATAAAATCCAGCTAGAAATATTACATTTATATTACTTATCTCTAATGTTCACGCTGGAGGTGGCGCTGATGTGGAAGAACTTCCTGAAAAACCCTGAGAAGAACCTTAAGAAGAACTACAAGAGGAACCTTTATGGCTGAAACCTTTCTCATGTGGGTGTGTAGATAAATAATCCCTTATATATCACACATCTCTCATTGTCGAGTCACTTCTGTGTTTCCACCATTCAGATGAAGATTGACCCGTTGCCATAGAAACGCTGGAGCTCATTAATATAAACCTTGCTGCGGGATGTGCTGTCAGGGCTGCCGAATCAGCGTTTTCCGACCAATCGGAGAGCAGGGTTTCCTGTGCGCCGTGGCGTGACGGTAATAAACAGCAGAAGGTTGTGTGTTCTGAAATTAGCAGGAGAGACAAACGATGTTTATTACAGCCGCTGGATACGGTGAGCCTCCTCCCAGCAGGTGAAGGGCAGGTCGGAGCATCCCGGGGTAGAAATAAATACAAATTTCATCTGGAACATTCCGGCTCCTGATAACGCCCCGATAAGGTCCGGATGAGCTTCAGAGCCTCCGACTCGGCCAACTTCCTCATAATGGGGGTGTAATGAAATGAGCAGGACTCAGCGGGCCGAGACGTATGAATACAGGAGAAGGTAACAGACAGAAACCAGACTGAAGATGAAGGGATGTGTGGGGTAGGAGAAAAAAAAGTGCTGAAGGCTGCATTTGGTTTTCACAGGGTTCGTTTCTGATTCTCGGTTCCATTAATCCTGCTGGTTTAGGTGTGAAGATCTGATGAAGGACACCAGGAGAAGGAAACCTGACCTCGTTACGGTGAACATCAGAATGCTCTCCGACACTCTGAACAAAAACAAAAACAAAACTCCCAGTTTTTTTCCCCATAATTTGGTCATTTGCCAATTCTCACCCCTTAGCCACGCCCCTAATCATCCGTTTGTTTAACTGGCGTTCCCTGTGACCCCTGGTACACCTACAAACATTTCCAGATCTCAGAGTTATCTCACACATCTGGTATGTCATGAACTGCCGGCGCTCCACCAGTCTAACACTCGGCAGGTCCTCCACAGTTCATGGTGTCCACCAGCTTGTAGAAATATTCTGTAGTCAGCAAACCTCAGACTTCCTCCAGAACGCTCCATAATCCTGTCGTATACTGGGGTTCAGGATTGTTGTGTTCCACAGTGTGTCACATGACGTCCCAGACTGGTGATTTGGGTGTAAAATGACTAATCCCCAAACTCACAAGTGTTCCTCTAACCATAATCTGGTGTCTCTAGAAGACGTGTGTGGTGGTCCATTGTCCTGTTAGAAGAGGACAAACCAATCAGAATGAATACAGGACGTCTGGAGGTGTCCCAGGGGTCATATGTGGAACGGTAGCTAAACAAAGCCCACACTGTTATTGAGACACCACTACCAGTTTATAGATTTTGAACAGTTTTAATTTTTAAGATTGTTATTGCTAATTCCCGCCCACTAGCCACGCCCTAATCACTAGTACAGCCTTCCTGCGCAGACGCCCATAATTGGCTAGTTTTGATACAATTGTTAAGCCCCTCCCACCCAGACGGCACAACCTGTCTCAGCGCTCCAGACCCCGTCTTCAGGATTTAAACTTTATGATCTTAAAACGGAGTTTAATTTATAGAATCGTCAATATTGAATACCATTTTTATCTCGTTTTTTCTTTCTTTAATTAAACTTGTAATAACGTCTATTTAACTCCAGCCCGAACCTTTTCCAGACTCATTTTCTAATCAAGTGCGATTCCCCAAATAGATCCATTATTACCTTAATCACCCAGACAGCGACTGGCAACCTTAATTAGAAGAATCTGATTCAGTGTCAGCTGCCATGTTAATTACTCAGTCATCGCAGATAAGTGGGCTTGAAGACGCTATCGTTTATCTGTCGCAATTAAACCGAGTTTACAGTCTTTAAATTAACCCTCACACACACACACACACACACACACACACACACACACACACATTACTGAGGGATGATATTTATTTTTCATTGTAAAACATGCTCAGAAACAGACAATAACAAAGAATCGACCGGTTCAGTGACACAAGATCGTCACAACGATTTCTTAATATATATTAAAACATTCAGACGATCTGATAAACACACGTTTATTTTAACTTCATATTCCTTAAAATTTGTTCTTTTACAATAAAATGTAGAAAATAAATACATGGAAAGAAAAGAAGAGCAGATCGTACAGTACCTTCCACTCCAGTTTAAATTTCCGCTTCGTCACTTCAATCGATCTCAATGAGAAAAAAAGGGAAAAAAAAAAGAAATACGGGAAAAATGAAAATAAACTGGCAGGGTTTGGAATTTTTACACTGCAAAAAAAGTAATAAGAAATATTTTTATTTATTAAAAAAAATGTGCAAATTCTCCACCTTTTAAAAAAAAAAAGTAAAGTCACAGGATTCAGCTCACCAATAAAGACCATAAAGAGTAAAAAATAGAAAGTTTTAATAATGATAATAAAAAAATACAACCTCCTGACACAATTTCACATTTTTTATGGGTTTTTTTTTTTTTTTTTAATTTGGCACAGCACTCACACTGGAGCTTCCTTCATTAAAGAGAAGCAAAATAATAAAGTTTACAGATTAGCAT
>JAOVVF010000027.1:1062955-1079802 GCA_028565595.1 Duopalatinus emarginatus
GAGAGAGAGAGAGAGAGAAAGAGAGTGAGTGAGTGTGTGTGTGTGTGTGTCTGTGTGTGTGTGTGTGAGAGAGAGAGAGAGAGAGAGAGAGAGAGAGAGAGTGTGTGTGTGTCTGTATGTGTGTGTGTGTGAGAGAGAGAGAAAGAGAGTGTGTGGTGTGTGTGTGTGTGTCTGTATGTGTGTGTGAGAAAGAGAGAGTGTGTGTGTGTGTGTCAGAGAGAGAGAGAGAGAGTGAGTGTGTGTGTGTGTATGTGTGAGAGAGAGAAAGAGAGTGTGTGGTGTATGTGTGTGTGTGTGAGAGAGAGAGCAAGTGCATAGTAAGTGAGAGTGTGTATATATCAGTGTCTGTGTGTGTGTGTGTGTGTGTGTGTGTGTGTGTGTGTGTGTGTGTGTGTGTGGACAGCAGCTGCTGCTACAGGCGCTGCAACAGGGGACACAATAATACGGTTTCATTACGCCGCAATTTCTCTTAAATAATCCTTTTCATTTTTTATAAGCTCCGTCTCTCCTCCAGAGGAATGAGCCTCCAGTGAGGAAAGAAAATACACTCATGCATGTGTGTGTGTGTGTGTGTGTGTGTGTGTGTGTGTGTGTGTGTGTGTGTGTGTGTGTGTGTGGGTGTGGGTGTGCTGTTTATACTCAGGCCTCCTGGGGATGAAAAAAGACGTTGCAGGGACAGAAATCCCGGTCCCCGTTAGGGACACACACTGACAGCTACAGCGGAGACTAATTAAGAGTCTCACACTTATTTTAGCTCCAGTCCATGAGGAATTGTGTGTGTGTGTGTGTGTGTGTGTGTGTGTGTGTGTGTGTGTAATAACTGAAAACAGAGTTATCTTATAAACAGTGATCAATTATTTGTACTGGATTCCAATTGTGTGTTTACAATAATGCTCCGAAACATTAGCGTTTCTATGGCAACGCAGTCTCGCGTCCATACTGAAAATAACAACCCATTGATTAGGTTCTAAAAAGTTTTATCCGTCTTACGCCACACCAAGTTGTCGAGCAGTGCGTTATTAAAATTTAGTTACGTAGCTTTTGTCCGTTTGTAGCTACGTTTAACTGCGACAAAAATCGCAGACACTGGAGACTCCTTCCAAAAATAAACGCAAAAACTTTTTACACGGAACGTCATTGTAACTATGACTACATGTGTATAGAGTTAGGAACCCTAGTGTACACTGTTACTATAGAAACGGTAAACGGTCAGAATCGGTAGTTTTTTTTAAATACAGACAATTGTCTGGTGAAGGTGTCCAGTAGAGGACGTCCGAAGGACGCGAACGCGAGTGTGTTACGCTAACAGCTGCTACGCTAACATAGATGCTAACTGTGTACAACCTGAATCAGAGGACTACAAGACAAAAAAATATCACGTCCAGACAAATGTGGGACAAAACTGATAACGGGACACTCAGGGACAACTCTGGTTGATATATGGTTTATATATATATATATATATAATTTTTTTTATTTTTTTTTTTGCTTCAGTAGATGGAAACTGGAGGACCTAAATAAAAGAACACACCTGGCAATCTTTGGCCGTGATTGAAATAATAGTTCCTGAGAAGACCAGCATGTGTGGGGTCAAAGGTCAGCTCAGAAACCAGGTTTCATCAAGAAAGTCTGTGTGATTTTTACAGACACCAAAAAACAAAAGAAGGGACAAAAAAGATAAAAAAAAAAAAAAAACAAAGAGACAAAAGGACGCTGAAGATGGAGGGAAAGTGAAAGAAGGAGCGCGGCCTCTGTAATGAAAGTCAATCGCTTTTTTTCAGGCTGAAGGAAAGCAATAGCGCGAGTGTAATGAAGTGTAATTGGAAACGGACGAAATGCCTCGCTCTGGAGGAAATAAATAACCGAGAGAGAAGTAATGAAAGGAGGAGGGGAAGCTAACAGGGTTATCTACGGCTAATTCAGCCGGACCGGTTCTAAATAAATGACGGGGAGGATGAAGGAACCAGGGAACCGTCGCCCAGGCAGACATCAGAGGTGAAAGATGAAGAGATTTGAACCTCGCGGAATTTTTTTTTCACGCGGATGAAAAATAAAAACTTTTATTTTACTTTACTACTCTGAAATGATACAAAACGCATTACAGGAAACGGATTACGCCCCGCCCAGTCGTTTTTCTATTGGTTAACTAGATCGACATTAGCGACCCGCGGGTGAAAATTCACTTAAACGAAGATAAGAAACGCAGCAATATAAACATACACGTTTTCTGGTGTATCGCCATGGCGACGGCTCCAAAAATCATACACGCCACAGCTAATGACCTGCAATAATCATAGCTACATAGGTTTTTTTCTACAGAATTTTAGGTTCTAAAGAAAACCTGATTATTGATGTACTTGCGGGGACATCTGGCTGGTCCCCACAACCACTCTGAGTGTGTGTGTGTGTTTCCTTACCCAGGTCCATGCTCTTGGAGTTCTTTGGTGTGTAAGGTGCCGGTGGTCTCTGAGCGTGTTGGAGTTGAGGGTTTGTCAGACGTCCCATGTTGGAGACGAGTCCTGGTTCCTCTCTGTAGTGACAAATTGACCGAATAAGTCAGAACTTTTTAGATTAGGCTTCTGATTGGCCGCTTCCAGCCAAAAGTGAGGCAAAATAAGACAACAGCAAGAAAAAAACAAACATGGCCGACCTGTTTAGGGCGTATCTGCCTGGGGGGTTATAATCAGACTCCATATCTGAAGGAGGAGACGGGAACTCGTCTTCATCCGTCTCGTCGTCATACACCCCGGGTCTGCCGTTGGCGGCTGAAATGGGACCTGTTTCAAAAAGACGATTGATGAATACAAACACAATACAGACGGTGTGTGTCCCTGTTACAAACACTGAAACTGGAGACTCCTTCCACAAACTTATCTTCGTACAGAAAGCTTAGCGGCTAAGCGACGCGTTACTATAGAAACGGTAACCGACTACAGAAAAAACATGCAGGTTAATATTAACCGCTGAATTATTGTATAGTATATAATTAACCCATTCTGACCAATCAGAATCGAGGATATACTCCTTCTGATATAGCTATTTTAAAAAAAAAGCTAGCTGCGATCATGCTAATCCTACTGGACATTAAACGTCATCTGCGGCGCTTTATTTGTGTGCACAGGAGCATCATGTAGAAGAAAACAAAATAAAACAACGACAAACACTAAGTGAAAATGTTTTAATATACAGACATCAGAGGTGAAAGATGAAGAGATTTGAACCTCGTGTAATTTTTTTTCACGCGGATGAAAAATAAAACCTTTTATTTCACTTTACTACTCGGAAATGATACAAAACGCGTTAAGAAAACGTATGAAGCCCCGCCCAGTCGTTTTTCTATTGGTTAACTAGATCAAAATTGGCGACCCGCAGGTGAAAATTCACCTAAACAAAGATAAGAAATGCAGCAACATAAACATACACGTTTTCTGGCGTATCGCCATGGCAACGGCTCCAAAAATCATTCACACCATAAGTTAATATTAACCGCTAAATTATCATATAGTACTGTAATGTATATAATTAACCCGTTCTGACCAATCAGAATCGAGGATTCCGATATAGCTATTTAAAAAAAAAAAGCTAGCTGCGATCATGCTAATCCTACTGGACATTAACGTCATCTGCGGCGCTTTATTTGTGTGCATCATGTAGAAGAAAACAAAACAAAACAATGACAAACACTAAGTGAAAATTTTTAATATACAGTTTAAAATAAGCGTGTGTTACTTCCGACAAAGCCGTTAATCCGAAAACAATGGTGTGTAAAAAAAAACAGGGGGGAAAAAAAAAAAAAAAGGCGAGGCTTGTGTTGGCACGGCAGCTCTCTGGAGGCTGCGAGGAGTCGAACAGAGAGTGAATTTAAAACAGTTTGTTATCCATCCGCACAATAGACCGTATGCTAATACAGCCCACTTAGAATCCATTTCATCAGACTAATGATTTCAAGGTCAGACCTCACAGCGTGAAAGTGGAGGGTAAAACGTAACCATAATACACCATCCACGCTTTTTTTTTAAATCCTCCTCTTAGTGAAGCGGAAGCTCGACTTGAATTAGTTAAACGGCTTAATGTTGGTAATGGGTCGGATAAGGTTTTTTATTTATTTAAATTATTCGATCAGAAATCATCTTGTTTTTTTAGGCTTTTATTTATTATATTAAAAATGAAAAATATTGCTGTAGTAATAGTGGCATTGTAATAATACTACCAGTAGTAATAGTACTAATAATGGGGGTATTATTTACATTTACATTTACAGCATTTGGTAGACGCTCTTATCCAGAGCGACTCACAAGGTTATTGGTATTACAGGTAGGCCAACATAGTGTTAGGAGTCTTGCCCAAGGACCCTTATTGGTGTAGCACAGACTGACTGCCCAGACCGGGAATCGAACCCAGGTCTCTCACATGGGAACCCAATGATGTTACCACTGTACCTATACTGCTATTGATACTACTGTTACTAATAATAGGGGTACTATAGTAATACTATTAGTTCTACTAGTTTAGTAACAGCACTACTGATAGCGGTATAGTAATAATGTCATTCTAGTAATACTACTAAAAGTAATACTACTACTGTACTAGTAATGTCGGTATTGTGATAACACTCCAGTAATACAACCATGCAGTACTATTGTAGTAATACTACAAGTCGTAATAGTACATTGTAGTACTATTGTACTACATTATAGCATTAGCACTAGTACCAGTAATACTATAGTAGCAAGCACTACTCGTACTAATAATGGCAATACTGCTAGTACTAGCAACAGCAATACTGGCGTTGTAGTAATACTACTGGTACTAGTGTTGTAGTAGTTGTGATATTTTAGTACTACTAGTACTAATAGTGTTGTGGTAGTGATGATATCGTAGTAATACTATTATTCATGGTAGAAAGGCTGCGGTTTGCTGTTATTCCGGTGTGAAGTTACCTGGAGTGCGGGCGTAGATGCTGTTGATGACCATGGGTGGATGAGTGACTCCGTTGCTGGGGTTCCGTTGCGTGTATGGGACTGGTGAAGTCTCCCTGTTCTGACTCTGACCTCCATCCTGTCGTCTCTCCTGGAAATGTTCGATTCGTTTATTCACACATTGCTTAATCTTTACCACCGATCCATCCATTGACCGTCTAGAACTTCTAGAATTCATCCATTCATCCAACGCTTCATCTCACTATCCATCCACTCATCTTTTCATCCATCCATCCATCCATCCACCCACTTTCAGATTTCATCAATTCATTGCTTTTACTGTCTGCTCTTACTCCCATTCCCTTCATTCATCCACATTTCCATCAGGCCATCAATTCATTCATACATCCACCCACCTGGTCCCTCTTTTCCACTTCTCCACCCACAGATACATCCAATAATCTGTTATCATCCATCCATCACCGTCTATTTTCAAACTGTATCCGTACATCCGTCCACTTGCCTCCATTTTTTTTCCACACATCCATCATTTTTCCTTTCATCTACAATCTTATGCTCCCATTTCATTCGTTCACCCAAATTTATTAAATCATTCAGCTACGGATCCATCCGTCCACCTCATCCACATTATTCATCCATCTGCCCATCCATCCTTTCAATATTTTCCATTCATCCATCAATCGTCCGTTTCTCATCCATGCTCTTTTTCCCAATCAATCCATTCATCCCTCCATGTTTTACATCCACCATACATTCCCGCCATTCACCCATCCATCTTTACCCTCATTCCATCGTACCAACAATCTCCTTCCACTTTATCTATCTACCTATCCAGCACACATCCACCCATTCCTCTTTTTTATTCGTCTATCCATCATCTTTTCCATCAACTCATCCATCAACTTCCAAAATCCATTCAATTCGCTCCTTCCATCCATTCAATTATTCCATACATCCATTCCACCCTCATCTGCTTTTCTTTTCATCCACACATACAATCTATCCATCTTTTTTTTTCTCAATCCATCCATCCATCCAAAAATAGCTCATCTCTGAAGAATAAACCTCAGCCATAGTTCATCCTGTAAATTTGGAGGGAAGGAAAAAAAAAACCAGAACAATTCTTGGAGGAGAAAAAGCCTCGGGTTGAATTTGTGGTATGTGGAGGCAGTGGAGATGAAACTACTGAATAAACACAGCGAGAGACACAGCGAGCGAGAGAGAGAGAGAGAGAGCGAGCGAGAGAGAGAGAGAGAGAGAGAGAGAGAGAGAGCGAGCGAGAGAGAGAGAGAGAGAGAGAGTCCCATGCTTCTGTCAGCAAGACTCTGGACTTCCCAAATAGGAAGAGTTTGAAACGTGTGAAACACAGGGACAGCGAGTTCTGCTGCTAAATTTAAAGTTCCAGCCACCAGAAGTGAAGTGAAAGCGAAAGAGAGGCAAAAAAAAAAACCCTCTGGAGCCTGTTCCTATGAGACTTCAGCCTCATCTGCCTGGTTAAAGTATCACCACAACCCTGAGATCTTATTTATACCAAATTTACTCCATTGCTCAGGCATCACAACAATTTATTTATTTATTTTTACTTTTTTTTTTTTGTTGGACGAGCCGTGGACATGGTCATGCCAGATACCTATCCGGTGCAGATAGCATACGGCTCGGACAGCTGGTTCGCTCACGTGCCGAGATGTTGGCGTCCGCTCTATCGCCGCGAGCCAGGACCCGTTTAAACACACAGGTAGCGTCGAAACCTATAGTCATAAACACGGTTTATTAAATCATGATCATAAACACAGTCTGAGTGACCGCATCGGGCAATATCAGGGTTGCCATATCTGGATTTCTTACTCATCAGTTGATTACAGACACGTTGTACCGTGTAATATTTTTTATTTGAGCCGGATGATGTGGGACGAACAAAAGAAAAATCCGTGAGCTTACGGGAATATTCTATAGTATGTAATGAACATCATACGTCCTGCAGAACGCTTTAGAAATCTGGGGAATTTTAAAACCGTAAACACAAATAAGTGTGCCTCTGGATATAATCCGGTGTCTCCAGATGTGTGTTGGAAGAGGACAAACCAGTCAGAATGAATACAGGACGTGAACTGGTGGAACTCATCTCACATAGTGTCCACCTGTCAGAGACGTCTGTAGACCGGGTGTGAAAGTGAAAGTGACAGTGAACTGTTTAACCCATCCGTGCAGGCGACGGCGAGCCCAATCTACGCCACACGGGGGGGGGCTAAAATGCCTAGCTCAAGGGCATTTCGGTCGCGTCCTGTCCGCTGTGGGAATGCAACCCAGGACCTTCCGGTCACAAGACAGGGACAGCCGTGGCCTAGTGGTTAGAGAACCAGTCTTCGTGACCGGAAGGTCGCGGGTTCGATTCTCACCTAGGGCAAGACAAGACTGAGGTGCCCTTGAGCAAGACACCTAACTCCCCTAACTGCTCCCCGGGCACTGTGGTTTGGGGCTGCCCCCCGCTCCGGGCAAGTGTGTTCACTGCCCCCTAGTGTTCACTGGTGTGTGTGTGTTTCACTGCACAGACTGCACCTCTGTGTGCAAACACAGTAGGCCAATAGTTCACTTTATACTGTAGAAGTGGCGTGCAGAGACGGCGGCTTTGCTTCCGTCTGGACCAGCTTTCTGAATAAGACCAAAACCCAGATGGTAAACCGGTAATGTACGACACAATCCACGCGCCAATCAAAAGCGGCTTGTCAGACGGTGTTCTGCCGGTGTCTCTTTACGAGGACGTGCAGCTGTCAGGAGCAGGACACACAGCAGGAGAGCGCGTCGGTGCTTTTATACAGCACCAGCTTACATACTACTACCATTCCTATTATTACTACTACTACTACTACACACACACTCTTTATTAGCCTTCTCGCACACGGACGCCACCGTATCAAAGACAAAGGACGAGCCAGGAGGGACAGTTCTCAGGTGGAGGGATATCATTAGCGCCGATGATGGCTCTTTAAACGCGTCACGCTTTTCATATCTCGCTCTCGAGTGCCTGACAGACAGCGCGAGGGGGGAGGAGGAGGAGGAGGAGGAGGAAAAAGAAACAGGACCGGTTTTCTTTCTGTGGAGAGCGATGGATGTAGTGGTTGTTCCTTTTTCTGTCCTGTCTGAGGTTCGCTCTGATCATTGTGAAGACTGAGGGGAAGGGAGCGGTGGCGTTCCTTCTGTCTCTCGCACGGGGAGTTGACAGGACGCTGACGGCCGTCACTGCTTCGCGTGTTATTCGGAGCAAACATTATACACGTACGTGTCGCCCCATCCCTCCATCAACCATCCTCCTGCCAGTGTTAATGACCGCTCTTGAAGAGCAGGACCGGCACACAGATAACCCCCCCTCCCACCTCCCGCCTCCCGCCTCCGATGCCTTCAAACGCAGTGTGTCTTAATCAGGCTTTTGTGGCGGAGGACAAAGAACCAACAAAGGACCAACAAAAGAAAAGCCCAAATGAGACCCCAGACTCGGGCCTGTTCTGCCTTCCTGGACCTCGAGGTTAGGTTCCCCTTGGCCAGCCCCAGGCGTGCTTTCATTAAATCTCTGCGGACGCCTTTTCTCCAAAGGACCCGTGGTGTAATCTGATTAACTGTTGGAGAAAACAGGGTTAGGTTCGAGGTGCAGTCTGGGACGGAGCAGTGTCAGTAAACGGGAGGAGTTAATAAATAAGGGAAGGGTAGACACGGCTCGTTTATTTATCCCGCTCAGACTCTTTCATTAACCAAATCTGAAAACAAAAGCCGTGAATGAAATTTCAATGAGGGCGTCATCGGGTTCACCTCGCAGAACCCGTCTAGCGCGTTCTCTTATCGCGCCGCGTTCCCGCCATGATTAATGGCATATTGATCAGCCTGGCTGCATGCGATTAATAGTGAACGCATCGCAGCCGACACGTCACCTTTTATCCGGGAGCCGTTCGAGGCGGTACCAATCACCATCCATCTCAGGGTAGATGGGGCGGGTGATAGGCTAACGGGCTCCCACGGTGTTCATCTCCCTTCTTGACAAAGTCAGGTTCCTGCAGTCAAGGTGGAGTCGATAACCATTTGTTATTATTGGACGTAAATAAAAAAAGGTACATTTCGGCTGATGGACCTGCCAAAGACCGTAAAGACGCTCGAGTTTGTCTGGCTTAAAGCTAGCGCGCTAGTCAAAGTAATTTAGCTTCGTTTGAAAATTAGCTCGAGCACGGGGAAGTAAACAGAAACTCCAGAGCTGGGGGTAATCTCTCAACATGAGTCCTGACAGCAAACATCTTCCGTCAGCCAAGAGGACTGAATATCACATGACAAAATAAGAGAACGGACTTCATACCGAATCTTTGGTCTTTATGTGCATGCTGACACACGTCTAAACTTAGCGGATCAACAAACACCGCGAGCTGTTCCAAATACAGACATCTGGTTTGAGACTAATGTCGAAAAATCCAGATTATGTACGGGGAGTTTAGACACATCCGACTTGGCAACTGGGAACTTTTTGCCCCACAGCGTAAGACGAACTGAACTGGAACTGATAAACAGTCGCAGATTTGCCTGTCAAGTGGGACAGGCTGCCTGATATGAAGTGGACCACCTGTCACAAGGATACACTGTAACTGAAATGATCAAAACCTCGTCTGTTATATGAACAGGTGCATGTTAGTCATTTATCTGGAGTGGTGTTGTACGATACAGAAGAAGGAAAAAAGGAGAAGAGGAAAAAAGCAAGGAAGGAGCATGCAGAGATTTCAGAGATCTTTATTGAACAAGCAGAAACAGGTACAAGAAGGAACACAGTGCAGAAAAGAGTTCAAGATATTTAGAAAAAAAGGATTTGCAAAGTATATGATATACCGAAAGCACAATTTACTATAAATTATTAATACAGAAAGTGGAGACCGAGATAAAAAAAACAAGAAACAAAGTACAGAAAGGGTAAGAAAAAGTGTAAAACATTTACATGTGGGGGAAAAAAAGTATCTTATTTTTTTTTTACATAAAACAGTATTCTGTCTGTGCTACAAAGTAGTCAATTAAACCTGGTGAAAGGACCTGATGGGTTTGAACCTGCATTGTGGGGACCTGGTATAGAGAAATGTTCTGAACTTGTTTGAACCTGCATTGTGGAGACCTGGCATTGTGGAGACCTTCTCAAATTGCATGCACCCTCATTATGGGAACCATGATCTGTGTGGAACAGTGTGGGAACCTGATACACAGATGTTCCAAACTTGTCTGGACCTGCATTGTGGGGACCTGGTATACAGAGCCCTTGTAAAATTGTACAGACCTGCCTCATAGGAACCGTGGTACAAGGGACATGCCTTATAGGGACCGAGGTACCAAGGAACTTTCTTATAGGAGCTGTGGTACCAGGGACCTCCCTTATAGGGACTGTGGTACCAGGGACCTGCCTTACAGGGACTGTGGTACCAGGGACCTGCCTTATAGGAGCTGTGGTACCAGGGACCTGCCTTATAGGGACCATGAAACAAGGAACGTGCTTTATAGGGACCATGGTACCAGGGACCTGCCTTATAGAGACCATGGTACCAGGGACCTGCCTTATAGAGACCATGGTACCAGGGACCTGCTTTATAGGGACCATGGAATGAGAAACGTGCTTTATAGGGACCATAGTACCAAGGACCTGTCCTATAGGGACTATTGTACCAGGGACCTGCCTTATAGGGACCATAGAATGAGGAACATGCTTTATAGGGACCATGGTACCAGGGACCTGCCTTATAGGGATCATTGTACCAGGGACCTGCCTTATAGGGACCGTGGTACCTGGGACATGCCTTATAGAGACCATGAAATAAGGAACGTGCTTTATAGGGACCATGGTACCAGGGACCTGCCTTATAGGGACTGTGGTACCAGGGACCTGCCTTATAGGGACGTTGGCACTAGAGAGCTGCCTTATAGGGACCGTGCTACCAAGGACCTGCCTTACAGGGACCATGGTACCAGGGACCTGCTCTGTAGGGCCTGTGGTACCAGGAACCTGATTTATAAGGACTGTGGTACCAGGGACCTATCTTATAGGGACCATAGTACCAGGGGCCTGCCTTATAGGGACTATGGTAGAAGGGACATGACTTATAGGGACTGTGGTACCAGGGACCTGCCTTATAGGGACTGTGGTACCAGGGACCTGCCTTATAGGAATGTTGGCACCAAAGACCTGCCTTATAGGGACCGTGGTATCAGGGACCTGCCTTATAGGGACCATGGTACCAGGGTCCTGCTTTGTAGGGCCTGTGGTACCAGGAACCTGATTTATAAGAGCCATGGTACCAGGGACCTGATTTATAAGAGCCATGGTACCAGGGACCTGCCTTATATGGACTGTGGTACCAGGGACCTGCCTTATAGAGACCGTGGTACCGGATAGTGACCTGGTATCCTAGACTTTCTGGTAAACTCATCTTTACCTTCATTATAGGAACCTGATATACACAGACATCTTGAAAGCTTTTGCACCAGAACTGAGGACATTCTGTGTGGGGACCTCATATGTCCCATATGAGTTCATGTGGATCTTGAGTTTTAGGACCTATGATATATGTGGACATCTCCAACTGCAGTATGAGGACTTGCTGTGTGAGAACCCTGCATACAGAGATATGGAACTGTTTGACCCATGCAGTATAGGGACCTGATGACATGAAGACGCCCTGTACTGGTTTAGTATATACAGACACCTCCTAAACTTGCTTGACCCTGTATTAAGTTGACAGGTATGCAGAGACCATTATAGGGACCCGAATTACAGGGATATGAATTGTGGGTATTTAGAGGCCACCCGAGAGCTTGTTGTGGCCATAGTGGTGATAGCGATGGACAAGTCTCTGGGGGTCAGACTCTGAGGTCCTGGAAAGCTGAACAAGGTAATCGTGCAATGGGTCCCGGGAATGGGGACTGACTACTGGGACTGGGCGTACCTGGACAGGGGACTGTTCCATAGCTCGGAGGATAACTAACTGGATGGCTCCTCGCAGGTTTCCTTCGACGGACATGGACCGTCTCAGGGTCTCCATGGCGTCGTTGTTGGATCGGCCTACAAGGGATTCGCCGTTGACGCCCACGAGCTGGTCGTTCACCTGCAGGCGCCCATCCTGTTTGGAGGAAGAGGTGGGATTAGTGGAAATTTCCTCAGTTAAACTTTTCATATACCAGGATATTTTTGATACTTTTATCAAATTTATGCTCACCAAGCAACGATTTATGACCAGTAAACAATAAACATGAGTGAAAAGCATCTCCATTGAATATGAAACCGCGCAGCTAAAAGTTACATCTGCTGAAGATCATTGCAGGTAGCCATTGATATTCAGATTAACACCCCCGCTCAAAAGATTAATGCATTCATACTTTCGGCTCCGATTCGACAAACCGCACACTCGTGTGTGAAAGGACAGGAACGGGGTGAATTGAATTAGGCCCCACAGCTGCACTCCTTGAAATAGAGCTCAGACAAGGAGGAGGAGGAGTCGAGCACAAAAGAGATTAGCGGCTAAGAGCCGCCAGAGCCTGCTAAAGACCTTGCATTGTCTCCGCTCGGGAGTGACCTTTAGGGGTGGGTCGTTGACCCGTGGCCGCTGGTGCTAACCTGTTTGAAGGAGCCTTTTAATGGAGAGAAAGGAAGCGGAGACGAACGCACGCTGAGACGTGACGAGAGCTTCTCTCTCAGGAGCCCGTCTCTGGAGAAAGTGCCGTTTTGCTAAACGTCCCTCGGCACTTCCAGCTAATCAGCGCGGCTTTTGAAACTTTAATTAGGATTAATGAGGCTGATGCTGGGCGTGTGAGTGCGTGCATGTGTGTGTGTGTGCATGCATTTTTCTCATGGCAATTAGCGAACGTTGGAGATCTCTATACCAATTTATGAACCATCATATTGTTCAAATAGGAACTTTTTTTTTCCGTTACTCGAATGAAGTTAAACGGATTCACATTTATTTATTGCGGGAAAGTGATTCCTGTTATTCTTGTCACACTCGCTGGACACTTCAGAAGCCGTGGACCTCATGGCAAAATGGTGCAAAACACAAAAAACATCCAACGAGCTGCACGTCAGCAGTCGCTGGTAACAGAGTTACTCTTTACAACCATGGTGAGCTGAAAAGCATCACAGAACCTTGAGGTGGATCAGTACTGAAAGGACCTGCATTGTGGGGACCTGGTATGCGGACCTGCGTCACGGGGACCACGAAGGAACACGGTGTGCGAACCTGGTGGACCTGCATTGTGTGGCCCTACAGTATAGGGCCCCACAATGCAGGTCCACCAGGTTCGCACACCGTGTTCCTTCCTGAAACTGTTTAACCGTACACTATGGGAACCTTGAAGTGGATCAGGTTCACCTCTTTTTATCCATAAACAGGAATCTCGGGAAAAGAATCGGCTGGTCTTTAAATACCTTCAGGTGCGACATGATTGGCTGACTGGATAACTTTAGATGTGGGCGTGTAACCATGTGGGAAAGATGACTTGCCTTGAAAGCGGCCCCTCCGTGGATGATGGACTTGACAAAGATGCCCAGATCTTCGCCCGTCTCTCTGGACTTGTTCCCCTTCAGACTGACCCCGAGTCCGGCCGACCCCGAGTCGTTTACCGGTATCTCGTATATCAGTTGCTCTCGGCCGTCCTCGGACAGGACCGGACCGGGCGGCTCACCTTTCTAACACACAAACAAAAAGAAACAAACAATCGCTGTTATTATTCCGATGATTCGTGAACGTAACAGATCGAGAGCTGCAGAAGCTTTAACAGCCTGCAAAGGTGGACGTGAGGGAAAAATTAAAGATGGATAAATATATGGAGAGATGAGAGGAGAGAGTGAAAAGGGTAAGCTGGGTAGGGGGTGAGGGGGAGGGGGTTGCTGTGTTTGAACATTAAAGGAAGAGCGGGATCGTGAGTGTGCGCCATTTCAAACGGTGAAATAACCTTTTAAGAGCCAGGAAGAAGGTGAAAGTGTGGGGAGTGACGGAGTGGTGAAATCATTCCCTCTTTTATCTTTATTCCTATTTGTGTTCTTGCGGCCCGGGTTGCAAGACGGCAGCCGTCGACTCGTAAGTGAGAAATGTTACATACAGGGGTTCAGATGGTCTGGCTATCAGGACCAGCAAAGGGTCTGTACACTGAATACCAGAAAAACTGATACAGGTGAGCCTATGCAAAATACACCGGTTTGTTTATCTGCCATTCCATGTTCCCCCTGGGACACCTGCAGGTGAACACCATGTGTAAGGAGTTCCACCTGTTCATGTACATGTCCTGTATTCATTCTGACGGGTTTGTCCTCTTCTAACAGGACGATGGACCACCCCATACGTCTACTAGAGACACCAGATTATGGTTACAGGAACACTCATCTGAGTTTGGGGATTAGTCAGTCACACCTACGTGACCAGATCTCGACGTTATTGAACGATCGTCTGGGACGTCATGTGAGACGCTGTGGAACACAGAAATCCTTCAGCGACAGAATGGAGGAAACCTGGTGTTTGTTGGCTGCAGAATATTTCCACAAGCTTGTACAGTCCATGCCCTGTAGAGGACCTACCATGGACGCCTGAAGACCTCATAAGAAGGTGTTCTGTAGCGCCTAAGACATCCTTCTTTGGATCTTCTGTAGGATCGGATCAGGAGGTCTGGACTTCACCCCTCACACACATGACTGTCTTCCCTTGGTCTCCTTGGATCCTGCCACTGGTTCACCAATTGGACCATGTCTGTTAGGTATTAACCACTGTATACCGGGACTGTTTTTGGAGATGATGATCTTCCCCAGTCGTCTAGACATCACTTTTCGGTCCTGGTCAAAAAAATCTGCTTACTTGCACTTGCCCATTTTTCCTGTTTCCAACACGTCATGTTTGAGAACTGACTGTTCGCTGGCTGAGATTCAGCTACAGTGTTGGACAATATCTACAGATTTTGGATCACTTGCTGGACTCGGTGTTCAGGAGGACCTTTTTGGCTTTCTGGCTGGTTTGTCTGCGTGGGTTTTTGTAGTAAATGCGTCACAGACACCGATAAAACCATGCACGGGAAAAAATGGGTGGGGCTTCCTGATCTCCTGGCTGAAACGATAAGTCATAAGAAGAAGAAGAAGAAGAAGTAAAAGGAGAAAGAAGAAACAAATTGGACAAATTGTCCGAGCGAGATCCTGTAAGTACGGCGGTAAAAGCCAAGACGATGCCCTGAGGCAGAAACTACACACACACACACACACACACACACACACACACACACACAGACAGAGAAAGAAAAGGAAGTGTTGACGAACAGCATCAGGCTGTTGACCTCAGACTGGACCGGCGTTTGTTCTTCTGAAGAAAAGACACAGACAGAGAGACAGACAGAGACAGACAGAGAGCCGACACACACCTCACACACACTCTACACACACTCTGTACACAGCATTCCATAATAGACAACATGCCAGATTTAGGCAGCTACACTAAACAAAGTAAAACAAAAGAAAATCTATATATTATTATAAAGACAACAAAGGAAGAAGAAATCCGTGATGGCGCCTCTGCTGAAAGGGCGCACAGGACGTGGGGTGTGTGTGTGTTGGGGGGGGGAAGGGGGTCATTAGGACGAAAGCTCAAGGACACAGAAATCAGTAAATAGTCACACACCCTGAAGCCTCCTTCCTGTGGGGCGGGTGTGAGCCGTGTGCGAGATGACCTCTGAACCTCTGGACCTCCGAACTCGGAAACCTGAACGAACCCGGAGAGGCGTCGACCTCGCCGCAGCCTCGATGTACCGACCGGACGGTAACACGAACGCTACAGAGTTTATCGCAGGGGGTTCGGATTCTCGTCGATTCACGTTGAATTATTTAATTCCGCATTTCGCCAGCACGGTGTTCGGTACGTCATTGAGGGTTCTGTTTAACGTCAGGGACAAAAAACGTTCTAGTTAATATTGCCTGGAATTTCCGCATGTTTAGCTAGCAAGCTTGCTAGGTAAATTACAGTCAGGTGACGATGTGGGGGCGGAGTGGGGCGTATCTCGTACCCTATTGGGTGCTGTGTAAATCAGTCAAACGCCAAACACACATCACATCTACGACTGGACTACTTAATTTCAAAACAAAAACAAACAAACAGACACGTAGCTGGAAATTGTAAGTTTTTCCAACACTGGAGACTCCTTCCATGAGCGCCAAATAAACAAAACGTCGCCATATCGACGCTCCTGCGACAAGACCCGACTGAAGCATGTGTGTGTTCATGGCCCCTAGCATGTGTTCACTAAACCGCTGGGTCACTTTCGCTTTCATTTCACCTGCAGTCGTCCAATCGAACAACAGCGTAGTGAACCGGTTCCTTCTGACCAACCTGAATTGAGTTTGATGGAAACCCGGAGGTTTTGTATTTCAGGAAATCGAGCTACTAGCAAGTCCGGAGGTGTTGAGGCTCACAAACAGAGCTGTTAGTCTGTCAGCGAGTCCGCGTGGCCTCCAAACCGTCTTCTATACAGCGCGGCGGCGCCGATACGAGTCCGAGGCGACAAAGCGGGACGGTTTCCGGGATGGGCGCCGCTCGTCTGCAGGGCTTCCTTCCCAAACGGCGGGTGATTTCCGTGCGGCCACGAGGCCCTGATCTGGACAAAGGGGGCTCTTTTAGCAACGTGGGTAATAATTAACACGCCCATCAGCATCAGGAAGTTTAAAAAAAGGGAAAGAGTGAGAGAGAGAGATGCAGCCAGAGAGGAGAGACAGGGAGAGAGAGAGAGAGAAAGAGAGAGAGAGAAAGAGAGAGAGAGACAGAGAAAGAGAGAGAGAGACAGACCGAGAGAGAGAGACAAACAGAGAGAGAGAGAGAGAGAGAGAGAGAGAGAGAAAGAGAGAGAGAGAGAAAGAGAGAGAGAGAGAGAGAGAGA
>JAOVVF010000027.1:1202036-1217083 GCA_028565595.1 Duopalatinus emarginatus
TTGTTATAAACACTGTTATAAACACACAGCTCTGTCTCTCTGATGTTAATGTATTGTATTGTATTGTGTTGTTATAAACACACGGCGCTGTCTCGCTGATGTCCAGCAGATGGCGCCAGTGACGCCACATTCCTCTCCCGTTAGCGCAGTAAACAACACACACGTGACAGGCCCCACGTGACTCCCCGCCCCCGCCGCTCTATCAGATACGTAGTGCACTAGGTAGTGCACTAGGGCTGTGTCCTGTAGCAGTGACTGCAGTGCAGCGCGGTGTAGTGAGTGGAGTGTGGATTGTGATGTGGCCTGGTGTGGTTAATCCGTGAGTGTTGTAGACGGACCGCGTAAAGCCGTGTGATCAGACAGACACACAGAGAGGGACAAACCGAGGAGACAGACGGACAGAGACAGGGAGAGACAGACAGACAGACAGACAGACAGAGACGCAGCGCTTTATAACACACAGGTAGTATAATGGCGAGCGGGGAGGAGGCCGCGCGCCCGTCCGTCCCGTCCTCCTCCTCCTCCTCCTCCTCGTGCGCTCCGCTCGGGCTCGAGGCGCTGTTCCCGGCCGCGTGCTCTGAGCGGAGTGACAGCCCTGAGCTCCTCAGGCTCCGGCGGCGGCTGCAGCGCTGGCTCGCGCCCCACGAGCGCGTGGTGCTGTGCGCACAGAGACTGTTGGTGTGGGAGAGGCCCGTGCACAGCGCTGTGGCGGCGCTCGCGCTCAACACCGCCTTCTGGTAAGAGCTCTGAGGAGTAACGATTTAAAAATAACCGTCATTTATTTAAATCACCACAGAAAATTATTATTATTATTATTATTATTATTATTATTATTATTATTTCCACACAAAATGTCCGTCACTAAACGCTAAGTGTTAGCCTCAATGCTAACGACGAGGCAGCCAGCTTTAGCTCGCCCCCTCCTGCAGGGTCCACCTCCAAATCGCCTTCGTGTGTTTCGGAGCTAGTGCACTTAGTCGACGCGGCATTTTGTATCCTACGCAGTGCGCCTATGTAGAGAGTGAGGGCGCGTCTGGGACACAGCCGGAGGGTAGATTTGCTTACAGTGTTTGGGTGTCGAAACGCGACGGTAATGATGGAGCTCAATAAGAACTAAATAAATAAATAAACAGTGAAATAACTGGAAATTTAACATTAGATTTGGGGGAAAATTAGTGTTTGTGTAAGGGGACAGTTATAACCTGAGTTATATTTATATATTGTCATTATTATTATTATTACTTTTATTATTATTAATAATAATAATAATAATAATAATAATAATAATAATATCATTATTATATTAATATTAATAAATAATAATAATATACATAATTCTAGCTAAATTATTTAGAAATGTTTTAGTAATGTAATATTAATAAAAAGACACAACAGTGTATTTTATATATTTTTTTCATATATAAATATTGTATTAAATTAATAGACATTGTGGTTTTGTGTGTGTGTGTGTTTCTCCCCTAATTTGTAAAATTTTATATAATTTTTTTTTTTTTATTTAAAATCTGACATCCTGAAACATAATATATAATATAATATCATATATAATATAATATAATAATCACCTGATTATATACTGTATGTCTCATCTAAAAACCATGTTTAGGATTTAAAATCTAGATAATTAGAGGAACGTGACCTCTGCATTTAACCAATCCGTACAGTTACACACACACACACAACAGTGAACACTAGGGGGCAGTGAACACCTTTGCCCAGCGCAGAGGGGCAGCCCCAATCCACAGCGCCTAGGGAGCAGTTGGGGGAGTTGGGTGTCTTGCCCTGTGTGGGGTCGAACCTTCTGGTCATGAGACTGCAGTTCCCTAAGCATTAGGCCATGGCTGTCACCTGACTTACGGTCATCAAAGTGGAATAATAATAATAATCATCATCATAATACAATATATAATTCTGTTTAGAATACAATTTAAATATTTGGAATTGTGTTTAAAAAGTACGTGTCACCATAGTAATATAGAATACACATTGCATTTTGTGAGACCAGGTAGAGCTCTGAAAGTAAGAAGGAGGATTTTATATTTGATCGGAGAAGAGGTAAAGAGGGAAGTTGTTTTTGGACAGGTGTGGTGTGCGGTGTGTGATATGTGTGCTTGGACTCTGCTGCTGAATTTTGGATGAACTGAAGACGGTTGAGCAGTGTAGAAGGTAGACCGTAAAACAGAGTTGCAGTAGCCAAGGAGAGAAAAAAAAAAATGAAGGTATTAATCAAGATTTTGGCATCAGGGTCAAGGAGAAGAGGGTGGAGGCGTGAAATATTACAGCAGCGAAAGAATGCAGACTCGGGAAGTTTGAAATCGGGTTTAAACGACAGGGTGGATACCAATAGAGCACCAAGGATTTTATGACATAAAATAGCATAAAAGGTCAAAACCAACATCAGTAGTAAAGCTGGAAGAAATTCAGTAACTGTGTTTTGGGGCTTACTAAAAGAACCGTTTTGCCAGCATTGAGTTTGAGGCAGTTGTTATGTAACCAAAGCTTGAGGCCAGTAATACCTGTACTGAGTAACTGAACAGAGGCTGTGGAGGGGTTGACACTGAGCTAGATCAGAATGTCATCAGCATAGCAGTAAAAATGAAGATCACGATTTTAAATAATCTGGCCCGGAAGAGATTTATATATATATATAATAAAGAGAGGGGACCAAGGACTGAACCCTGAGGTATGCCTGTAGTATACGCGATACGTAATACCAAGTAAAAACCGTCTGGAAATAAGTATGTCATGATGGCAGTGTCAAAGGCAGCCTTGAGGTCCAGAAGCACAAGGACAGGAGATGACCAACATCAGCTGAGTGCAAGAGTTTCTTTTAGATTACAAAAGCGTGACTGAAAGGGTTCATGGAGTTTATTACTGGCAAGGAAGGTTTGAAGCTGAGAGGCCTAATGAACTCTCTCCATTACGTTAGCCAGGAAAATACCTCCTATTTTAAACTCTGTCTCATCTGGGAAGCCTTGCTAAAGATTTCAAATTGAAAGAAATATTATTATGTTTGATTGATTAATATTATTAATAATAATATAATAAAGGTTTCTGACTTTTAATATGTTTAAACGCTTTAATTTAATCTACACCTTACATGTCTTTCAACATGTACTTCTAAAACACATCAGTTTGTATTAAAACAAGATGTAAATCATTAAGACACGCCCCGTTATATTTCTGCAATCAATACATTACTTAATTTTAAAAGTATTTATCTGTAATTTTATCTGAAACATATTTTTTTTCCCCAGGTTGTTGTCGTCTACGTCTTTGCGTCCTCTGTTCCTCATCAGTGCAGCCCTCTTCACCTTCATCCTGTTGGACAGATGGAAGGACAAGCTTCCACAGATCGCTGGTAATTTATTTATAATTATTGTCTACTGTAGTAATTATTATAAATAACGCTGTTATTTGTTGTAAACAGTGCTCATAGGTAAAAAGAAAAAAAAAAAAAAAAAAAAAAAAAAAAAAAAAAAAAAAAACACATTTCCATCTATACCTTCTGTTTTTTCCTCCACACAGCACTCCAGGCAGAGGTGCCAGGGATAGAACGGTACGAACAATAAATTATTAATTATAAAATTAATGTATTAGGTTACAGGTTCATCCATCACATCCGTACAAACCAATCTGTATAATTACATGTGTTATTTTGCGTAATCTTATCACGGATCTGTTTTAATATCCTGATCAAGACAACTCATGTTCCGTGTCAGTTTAAGATAAAAACGGCAAATAATGTTATTAAAGTTATGTTAAACTTGTTCTTTATGATTGTTTGCTTTGTAATTCGATCTAATAGATGTACGATTCTGGACTGACTGACAGTTTAAACTCTCTGATATGTAACTACTGACCGTCCTGGAAGCCTCTTGACTTGCTCTCGGTTTTATATTGAAATTTTTAAAGTTTAGTTTAATTTTTTATTTAATCTAGATCCAATTCAAAGTCACAATTTGATTTCCTTTTTTAAAATTAAAACCAAAAATTACAGCACAGTGTTACACAAATTTTAGCTCTGCTATTTTTGAAAAATCTTACAAACTTGAATTTGTTAGAAACTTCTTCCCTGTAAACTCTGACATTAAGTTATTTAACTTTAACTCTGAATTATTCTGTAAAACAAAAAGTTAGAGGTTAAAAGCCTCTGAGTAACTTGATACTTGTAGCTCAGACTGCAGTATTGCTTTCTCTTTAAGGAAGTTTTAACCTCGGAATGCAGCAGCTCCCGTTCTTATAGAGTTCATTTCTCTATTATTGCTCACGTTGTGACATCTGACTCTGTGTTTCTGCTTCTGATGTTTGAAGGAGTGAACGGATTAGTTGTGGTGGATCTTGTTGATCTCCTGAAACTTTATAACACATCCCGATAACATTTCTGCCACGTTTGAATGTTTATCAAGTTTGATTGATTTTTTTTTTTAGTATTTCAACATGTAGCAAGTGTTGAAGTTTGGCGTGATAAAACTGTTCAAAAATAATAACATGGTACTGAATTGAATTTTAACATAGTAAATTATTTGATTTGAATTGAAATTTGACTCTAATCTAAACAACTGGGTTGAACATAACAAACAAAAATTTTATTTGTATATTGGAAATATATTTTTATATATATTTTTTTTTATTTTACAAGGTGAACATTTGGATTAATAACATTCCAATACTTTTGACACAGCTTAATAATCAGTAGCTTGCCTCAAATAATATTGAACAAGTTTTCTTGATTGGATGAAATCTATACAGAAGATAAATTTCAGTGTGTGAACTTGGCAGTTTTCTGACTGCAGATGTTTGCCACAACATCAGGATTTCAAATGGTTAAAACGCAACATCATGTAAAAATCTGTTGATTCTTTTTTTGCACTGTAAATATTCCTGCATTTGGATTTAAACCCCAAATGGATGTGGCCTAAACTACAATAGTATAAACAAACTATTAGTATAATTGAATCCTCTGTGTCCCTGACCAGGCTGTTACTAAGGATGAATGATCTCAGTGAACGTGTATCCCCGTCTTGTGACGCGCAATGTTTTTTTTCCCCTCTCCACAGAGAGACCATGAGCGTCCACCCGAGGCTTCTGAGCGTGGCCGAACTGAGCCACCACCTCGCCGAGAGCTACCTGACCTGCACCCTGTACATCCAGGAGATGCTTCAGTACAAACGCCAGAATCACGGCAAGGTGACGAAAAACGGCATCGAACCTCAGCCGACCTCGGCTTCCTCCACACGTGTGGACGTTTAAACCGGAGCCGAGGGCAGCAACTTCTGTAAATGGATAACGAATGTGTGCCAGAATAAATGAATAAATGCAAATAAAGACTCTGGAGAGACTAACCACATGGGAGAGAGCCAAAACTAAACACACACACACACACACACACACACGGTATCACGGATACGCCAGACGACACACAATAGTCTATTCACTGCTTTATTACGAATTACTGCCTTTGAGACTTAAAAGATAGCCGTCTTTTATTATCTGTGTATAAAAACTGTTTGGTTTTTCAGGGTGTGTGTGTGTGTGTGTGTGTGTGTGTGTGTGTGTGTGACGCTTGTCTCTTTTGTCCACTCAGTTTTGTGTGCTGACGTGCTCCGGATGCCTGCTGCTGGCTGTGGTTGGACACTACATACCGGGAGTCATGATTTCCTATATTATATGTGAGTGATTGTAGTCATACCTACTGTGTGGTGTATGGCGTTAGAACAGTGTCAAAACTAAGGGGCGCAAAAACACAAGATGTTCGCGCCGCGTAAATATTCCTCCCGCGAGCGTAAATGTGAAACTCGTGAGCACAGAAAGAAGTTCTGCGCGGGTATTTATCATTATATCGCGCTCAAACCGCCTTTGAATGTTTTTTCCTTTTCGATTCGGCAGTTGCCCTCGTGCGACATGTGAATGACCCTCGACTGCTTTTTGTGCTCTGGTAAATTTTTTGCGCTGGAGTATTGGATGGGGGTGGTTTTGACAGTTTGGGGGTGGGCATTGGGGGTGGTTTTGACAGTTTGGGGGCGGGCATTGGGGGTGGTTTTGACAGTTTGGGGGCGGGCTCATGGCCATTTCTGTCAGCGAATGCTATTGGCTGATGCCTCCTGGTGTTGTGGCTGACCGCACAGTATGAACAGCCCTTCTCCGAAAGACAAACATGGCGGACGACGCTTAAGTTGGTTACTTACTAACAGCTCCCGATTCGTTCGGCTCCTTATTCTTAGATTCATACGTTAGCGTTAGCTCCTTAGTTAGCTCTTTAGTCACAGCCTGTATTCCCAGATCCAGATTCAGTGAGCCGCAGTGAAAGAACCGGTGTGTTCTGGTGTACAAAATGCTGTGCACATTGCTTTACTGCTTCACGGACAAATAAAAAGCACTTAATACAGAAAATAACAAACTGTTTACCCTCACAACACATAAAACAGGTGAAAAACGTACGAAATATCTTATCTTATCTACGCTGTGTGTTTGTATGTTAAATAAGGCCGTGTGTGTGTGTGGTTGTAGCACTGAGCGTCTTGCTGTGGCCTCTGGTTGTGTACCACGAGCTGATCCAGAAGATGTATACAGGGTTGGAGCCGATCCTGATGAAGCTGGACTACAGCATGAAGGGAGACACGCAGCACCGCAAACACGACAAGAGAAGTGAGTGCGCTGACCTCGTCTCACACACACACACACACACACACACACACACACAGGCGTTAACATTTGATAATGATCTGCATGCCATACAGACTCGCTCTGACTTGCAGGATTTCACATCCTGGCTTTTTGAATCGTTGTATTCCTGTTATTTCAAGTGTGTGTGTGTGTGTGTGTTTACAGAGGTAAAGAAGGAGCAGGAAGAAGGAGATGAGCCCAGGGCAGAGACAGAGAGCGAGAGCGAGGAGGAGCTCTCCTGCTTCGCCCCCACTGTAAGTCAGTTACACACACACACACACACACACACGTACACCGAAGTGCCAGAAAAGCAGGTACACCAGTCGAATTCCTGGTAGGTCCACCACAGGAG
Source organism: Duopalatinus emarginatus (assembly GCA_028565595.1). Taxonomy (NCBI): domain Eukaryota; kingdom Metazoa; phylum Chordata; class Actinopteri; order Siluriformes; family Pimelodidae; genus Duopalatinus; species Duopalatinus emarginatus. The sequence continues at coordinate 1,209,073 of JAOVVF010000027.1, forward strand.
CTTGTGGAAATATTCTGTAGGGAACCAACTCCATACATCCTTCAGGACGCTCTACAATACAGTCATGTTCTGAAGTGGATGATTTCCATGTTCCACAGCATGTCACATGACGTCCCAGACGTCTTCGATAACGTTGAGATCTGGTGTCTTAGGTCTGAACGAGTAAACCCCGAACTCATATGAGTGTTCCTCTGACTATAATCTGGTGTCTCTAGTAGACGTGTGTGGTGGTTCATTGTCCTGTTAGAAGAGGACAAACCCGTCAGAACGAATCCAGGACATGAACTGGTGGAACTCGTCACACATAGTCAGAGATGTCTGGAGGTGTCCCAGGGGTCCATGCTAAACAAACTCCATATTATTAAAGAGCCACCACCAGCCTATGTATTTTTCACAGGCTTGTTTGTACCAGTTTTTCTGCATCCGAAGGGTTGAACATCATATCCGGTTTGACATTTCCTGTTTGGTCGTCCTGTCTGTCCTCAGGTGGACGTGAAGACCACTGCGTTGGCGATGGCCATCACGGACTCGGAGCTCTCTGACGAGGAAGCGTCCATCCTCGAAAGCGGAGGATTCTCAGTGTCCAGAGCCACCACGCCGCAACTCACGGACGTTTCAGAAGGTACTTACGAGTCGATCCTGTGTGTGTGTGTGTGTGTGTGTGTGTGTACGAGTATGATTTTATGAAACAAGCTGTAAACGAGTAGCCTGGAAAGAAGTTCACCTAGTCCGTCATTTACATATCGTCTGCATATGACAGAAACCCGGACATGCCGTCCTCTGCATATCATTTCCATGGAGCGCTCCGTCGTTTACGTGGGCGTGGCTGATGAACACGAAGCGTTCAGAAAGGTCCAGAGTCAGAAACCATAAAAACGAGAAGCTCAGCTGATCTAAGAAGCAGATAGAAGATAGGGCTCTTAAAATATAAAAACCTTTTGAAAACCATGAGCGGCATAACGTTGGAGGAGCAGCCGCAGTGAGGAAAGACGTGCTCAGACCTGCTGACATGTGCGTGTTTTGTGTAACGGACACGCATTTTCACCTCCGAAAGGATCTCGCATTCTGTCTGTGAACCGGACTGTTCTGTTTCAAGGTCGGCAGGCCTGCGTGCTGTAAATTGGATTAAGGTAACGTGGTATTAATCTCAGACAGGAAATGAATACGGTTCAGCAGCAGAACAAGAGACAACAGGCAATATAATGCCAACAATTTATTCTCTCTCTCTCTCTCTTTTTCAACTGTCCTGCACTTGGAAGCTTTGCAAAACACTGTGGGTTTGTGAGTCTCAAAAACGTGTAAGCTGCCTTGCTGCCTACACAGGCGGCTCCCTAATTAGAGAGGACTCTAATGCCATCTCTCGTCAACCAGACTGCCTGTGGGGTTTCTAAACTGAAGCTCAACTCGACCGTTCGGTTACCATGTTTTTTTTATTTATTTTTTTAAATTGACGTCAAAAGATAATTGCTTGTCGCGCGTAGCGTATAACGATTTGTGCACGCTAGTCGAAGCACTGCCGCGTTTTTTGCTGGGTACATAAAACTAACGACAGGGCAGTTTAAGACCACAACAAACAACTTCTCTTCCATCTTGAGTATAAAGCGGTGGAGATAAATGTTTGTTTCAGAGCGGTGGATATAAAGCTGCTTACTTCTCATTGGTCATCGGCACAATGCTTCGCTAATTTGCATAAAGTTAAGCTTTGTTCAAGGCCCGATTCCCGGGCCGTTCTATCTTCTCCCCGTGCTCATGTGGGTTTCTTCTGGGTACACCAGTTTTCCTCCTACAGTCCAAAAACATGCACGCTAGTTTGATTAGTCACTCTAAATTGCCCGTAGTTGTGAGTGTGTGCATAAGTGTGTGTCCGCTGACAAGAGATCGGGACGCTCAGTTTATCTACTCCCATAGAGCACCTTGAGTACGGCGGACGCCTGACTCATCCATGCAGCTGACCATATAAGTATATACGTAAGCTCTGTTCAAGTTTGTGACATCGCTGACTCCACCCACTTTGCGCCGCAGAGGGATCAGTAGGATTTGATTACAAAGCACCAGCTTCAATTGTGTGTACCGTAGTGAAGGTGTATTGTTCCCTGATTGTAATTCTGTGTGTGTGTGTGACAGATTTGGACCAGCAGAGCGTGCACAGTGAGCCAGAAGAAAGCTTCTCCAAGGATCTCCCAGAATTCCCCTCGGTGGAGGAGTTCCCGTCCATCGAGCCCGGACTCTTTCAGTTTCCTCTGGGCGCCCACGAGGAGTCTCAAAGCCCGGCCAGTCTGCTCATCCAGCACCTCGCCTCTCCGCTGCACTTCGTCAATACGCACTTCAACGGTCAAGGACAAGGCCGAGGCACGCCGAGCGAGCCGAACGTGTCCCCTCGCACCCTGGAGGCCCTCAGCGAGGAGATCGTGAGCACCGCCATCTCCACTGTGGTGCAGAACACCCTCTCGGCCCTGCTGAGCTCCTCGGAGGAGGCCGAGGCACCCAGCGTCGCCGAGTTCCTTCCTTCTGAAACTCCACCGTGTCCCACAGAGTCGCCTCTCGAGGAAGTGGACAAACCCGGCGAGGACGAGACGCTCGTTCCACTGGAGGACGAGGACTTCGAGCTTCTGGACCAAAGCGAACTGGAGCACATGGACGAAGGGCTTGGGTTAGGGTTCGATGGACAGGCGACTCCGGCAGACACGGCGTCCGGCGACCAGCAACCGCAGGAGTCCTAGCTTGTTCCCGAACTGCCCCGTGTATTTATAGTGTAGATACGTTCCACACACTGAAGGCTCCGGAATCAGTCGCTGTTGTGTTTTATTGCGCCGAGATCTGATTGCGATAGATTTCAGGCTTTGGAATTTAAGGGTTTGTTCTCGAAACACTGAGTGACCACAAGTTTTGGCACCTTCATGTCCAATACGTATGAATATATGGATTGTTGGCGTTGCCTGTAAAGATGCCTTTACTTGAGATCTTGAAGGAAAAATCGACCCTGAGCAGCTTTTTATTCCAATTTATTTTAAACTCTAACACACTGGTCTGATTTGCTGAAACACTGTCACACAGGGCCGTTTCGATTTGGTCAAGGTCAAGGAAACCGAGCAACAAGGTTTTAGTCAAATGCACTTGGAAAGAAAGATGCGGCGGCGCTTTAGTCTTTAAACCCTGTCCCGCCGTCTCATCTGTCCAAACTGGTCCGCTTCTGAAGATTGTATCCAATGTTGTAGCTCGCTAACTAGCCTAGCTGCGTCTTGAGTCAACACCTCCACTAATTTTTACATTGAATTTCGCTGTACATGTAACGGAAGCTCTCGAGGTTTCGTTTTTAGGCGCTAACCGAAAAACAAAACCGTATGCAAGGTCGCTAAATTTACAAGTTTTGCTGAACTCTGTCAGAGCTGTTTCATTTATTTATTTATTTTTATTTTTATTTTTTTGGATTAAAAAATCAGCCATAATCGCCAAACACACTCAAACATGTTCAGGGTTGACTTTTCCTTTAAGAAGAAACCCCAAGGCTGTAATATCTGTCCAGTATGACGGCCTGCTTACTGAAATGAGTCGTTTCTCTGTTTCAGCTTTATACTTTTAATTAAAGGCATTTTTTTGCTACTTCTAAATATTAGTGTGGTGAGAATAAATTCCACACAAAGAATTTCACTAAGCAGGATTTCTCAGCCCATATATTTGCTCAATTCTTTAGTGCCGGGAGGTTTCACATACCATCATACCTTTGGTCAGCTACAGCTACGGACAAATATTTAAAAAGAAAGGAGTAACTCATACCTGAGCATTACGTCCTGCTGTAAGAAACGAAAAAAAATAAAAATAAAAACACAATAAGGGGTAACAATGTTTCATTAGTGTGTAGATTGACTGACTTTACCCGAGAGATCTAAGCACTAAGCACTCGAAGACTATACTAGCGTAACTTTAAAGAGCTGTTTTATCGTTTATAGTTCTGTTTAATATTAATATTAATATATATATATATAAATATATTGTGTGTACGTCTGTGTCTTCTTTTTATTTATCCGTATCACTCAGTCATGACATAATACTGTACTACTCGATGTACTGCCTTGCTCAGTTTGCATTATTTGATTTCCACAGGATGTTGTGTTCTATTAAAACCTGTTTGGCATCTCACACTGTTATCAGTTCTACTTCCTGAGTCCAGTGAGCATTTTTTTTTTTTTTTTTTTTTTTGAATTTTGTGGAGACCATGTTTGCTTTAAACGTAGGTGGAGACGCGGTGGTTCAACAAAATGCTCTTTGGACTTTTTTTTTTGTTTTTTTTTGGGGGGATTTTTATCTTCCAGCTTCGTGGGCATAACGTGATGAAATTTCAACTTTAGTCCTTGCACAGTGTGTGTACAACATGACTGCTGATTCGTTCGGCATTGTAATCGTCCAACAATTTTAATATTTCTTGCACGTGGCATGTATATGCATTTGGGTTTTTTTTTTAAATATAGTGAATGTGCATTGTTATTTTTTTAAAAATAACAACCAATCACATCCTCTTAAAACCCCGCCCCTGTGACATAAACACGCATTTAAAAAAATCTCACTATATATTTACGTCTACATTTTCGTGATTGCTCTAGTAACTGTGTTTTGCTCATGGTTTCACTGCTTGAATTATAAAAGTTGCATCTTCTACCAAGAAATATTGTTCGGAATAGTCTTTTATTTTGCACTGCTACTAAAAAAAATGCTTGTGGGCGTGTCCACTTTCAAGCGTCATTGTATCGCCATGTTATTTTGGTTTATCCTGTCTTTTAATATTGTAATAAAACTCAGGAGATAAAAATGTTTTTTTTTGAGGAGAGCAACTAAATATAATAACATACATTTAATATACAGTTAAGAAAAAAGAAATAATTCTTTGCAACCTGGGATGGGAGGGTTGTATTAACAGGCCCGGCCCACAACAGGTTGTTCAGTAGTGATATATTGACGTAAATTACAGCATATGTATTAATAGAAATAAACACTTAATAGAATATTTTCCAGGAAAATCAATTTTATACATCTTGTTTCACCACAGGGAAGGAGTCTCCAGTGTCAGAGATGTTTTCCAAGAGGAGTCAACTTACGCACATTTTAAATGTTCACTGCTAATGTACAAATTATTTAAGTATTTTTACTTTAATAGTAGTGTAAAGTGGTGTTATTTTTGAACTGTAACAATTTTAGACATTAAAGCCAACACGAATGATTACCTGTGGAAAAAATACTGGCAATGAGTCATCTGGGAAAGAATCGGTTCATTTATCTGAGCCAAATGATTCGACTCACTGAAAAGAATCAATAGATTATAAGAAATATGAATGCTAATCATAATTAAGGTTTAGACTATACAGGTGTAATGGATATAAAAGTTTTACACACCCCTGTGTGTGTTTAATGGTTTTTTGGGTTTTTTTTACATCTAACGCTAATGTTATTCTAGTTAGCGCTTAGCCTTCTAAAAGTCTAAAAGTACAGTGGCGATAAAATAAATAGGACAAAACCATAGAGAAGGTCAACATTTACCTCAGATGTGTTGATTAATTGTTAAGAAACAGCTCCGTTTGACTAATATTACAATAAGTACATTTAGCATTAGGCTAGCTGAACGTAGCTAGAAAAACTGAGGCGCAGTAGCACGCGAGGGCGGGGTCACGCGCGGACGCGTCGTTTTGCGTGTCAGCTGCAGTGCGTCGGTGTTAAACCTGAGGTAATGTTAGCATTGAGCGCTAACTGAATTAATGTGTTTTAATTATTTTAAATATGGATTAAAACTGGATTAAACACAATATAATATCAACAAGATACAATTATACTGAATATAGACCACAGTAAATAAAGATAAATAAACAATAAATGACTAAATAATAACAAAATACATTTCTCACAGTGAAGCAAATATTTATTCGACATTAAAATAATCAAGTTTGTTTTTTTATATTTAAAAAAAATTCAATTTCAGTCAGCAGAACTTTTCATCCTCATTCCATCTGCTATGGATTTCTCCTACAAGTAATAAAAAGTACACAGAATACAGACATTAAGTGTTACGTCATATTAATTCCTGATCTAGGAACATTTTGGCTGCGTCCGGAATGGCATACTTGAATAATTTTTACTAGTTTGAAGGGAGTACATACTATTTAATCGCTAATTAAATAGTATACAATTCTAGTATGCTAGAGTGTAGTATGGACTCCACCTTGGACGCACTCAATCCGCCATCTTACCAACAAACTCTGACCCAAGACGTCACACCAGTTAAGTTCCCACACAGTTATTTAGTTTAATTAAATTTGGTTTGTAATTAAAAATGTTACCTCAGCTCCGCCTACACTGATAATTGGTTGGTGTGGTACAGTGGTAACATCACTGGGCTCCCATGTGAGAGACCTGGGTTTGATTCCCGATCTGGGCAGCCAGTCTGTACTACACCAATAAGGGTCCTTGGGAAAGACTCCCAACACTACGTGGCCTACATGTAATACCAATAACCTTGTAAGTTGCTCTGGATAAGACCATCTGCCAAATGCCGTAAATGTAAATGTAATCATAATGTCTCGTCTACAAATAAAACAGGCTCTCGGTTTGCTCGCAGTGCATTATGGGATACGTCAAGCTCAGGATAGTGTACTAGAAAATCTCTCCCAACCTAGTCGGACATCCGGGAACCTTTCACATACTACCTGTTACATACGAAGTATTCGGACGCACTACATCGTGTCGCATACTAGATTTGCATACTAACTAGTATGGGAGTATGCCATTTCGGACGCAGCTGTTGTTTTCTCACTTGTTTTGTGCTCACCGCTGTAATATCATTAACAGCAGCCTCCAGTTTCCTCCACAGGTCCTCGGTGATGATGATGTCTGAACACGCCGACCAGTCGCCCTTCTGGAAGGTCACGGGAACGCAAAAAACGAGACCGGCGGGAATCCCGAAGTGGCCTATATGATCAGAAAAGGTGCAAGAAAGATAAGAATAAATGATAGCATAGCAGTAGTGCATAGAAATATAACTTCGTCATCTGAAGATTGTGTGGCTGAAGATAGAGTTAAAATTAAAAGATCACGATATGTTTGTGTTTGACTTACCCGTACTGACTACACCTAGTGAGAAGATCTCCTGAGGAGAGCAGTCGTTAATCCACGCGTTCAGCACTGTAATGATTCCTCTGCTTGCTGAAATGGCTGCTGTCCTGTTAGTCTTGAGAGAAATTGCACTTCGACGTGAGCCTACCGAGCGCAGGAAGTCGTTCTTCAGCCATTTCCTGTCAAGAGAAGCAGGAGAAACATTGATATGATAACTAACACATGGTAAAGGTTGCGTTCAGTATGAAGGGTGAAGGCTATCACAAGTGTTCACACAATGTAACACGCTCCAAGGATAAATAAAGCGCTATCCGCCCTCTTCCACATGCATCACCACACAGATGCTCACGATTGGCTAGTGATTGATTGTCCCGTTCACTACGGATCAGTTTGTCTTTGACGTTCCTTCATGTGTACTAAATCAACTAACTTCCAAATCTTTCCATGGGCATTGCTAACAAATACCCAGACTCCATAACCTTCAATTTTTTTCATTGGTAGCTACTGTTAGCAAATGATTTTGAATTTGTAGTCCTACCATATGCAAACTGTACCCTAATAATATGTTAGATGTAAAGTTTTTAGCATAGGTTTGCTAGGAGACACAACTCTTGCTTAGGTGTATGACTTTTATGTCTATTGCGACACCCTGCCTGGATTACCTCCCCAGTACAGCCATTGGATCAAACCTGGCACCTAAGTCACCAGATCTCAACGTTACCGAACACATCTGGGATGCCATGCGACGTGCTGTGAAAAACAGAAAGCTTGTGGCGTATATGCCTTGTGGGGGACTTATCAAGTGTTACATTAGTGTATTCGTTTTTCTGGCACTTCAGTATATATATATACAGGGGTTGGACAATGAAACTGAAACACCTGGTTTTAGACCACAATAATTTATTAGTATGGTGTA
>JAOVVF010000027.1:1232114-1259676 GCA_028565595.1 Duopalatinus emarginatus
AATAAGGGTCCTTGGGCAAGACTCCTAACACTACGTTGGCCTACCTGTAATACCAATAACCTTGTACGTCGCTCTGGTTAAGAGCGTCTGCCAAATGCCGTAAATGTAAATGTCCTGAGCCTCATATAACACTGCAGTAAAATTCAAGCTGTAATGTGTGGTTTTAGGAGCTGAAGTTGTTGCTGCACCGCTCCACGCTTCTCAGATCTCAAGGCCGAGCCACCGACTACATAGACACCCTGCTGACTATGCTGTCCATGCTCCTGAAGGTCCGCCTCTTCTTTTTCTTTCTTTGTGAACCTTCTTCTGAAAGCAGGGTTTCGTGGGCTTTTATGACTCGCAATTCTTCCCCTGTCCCGTAGGTGGCGATGGTGAGAGCTCAGGTTTGCCTGATCGCTAACACATCTTCAGGCACCAGGCACTTGCGCCTTATCAGGGTGTCCAAGAACACGTTGGCCGAAATTGAGGACCAGGAAGCGGCTTACTTGGACGTGACAGGTTAGCTGTGCGTGCGGGTTTTTCCACCCGTACAACACTTTGAATATTATGCTATCCCTTGTAACTATGGCAACCTAGATGTAGTTTAGAAAGCCTGTATGTGGTGTGACGTTTACATTTTGCAATAATCAAATCAAAACTGCAGGAAAAACGAGCGTGCTGTCTCGGGCTGACTGGTGGAACCTGCTGCTGAGCTGCCTGGACGTTCTGTGTGAGGAGAAACGCTTCACCGAAGCCGAACTCCTCGTCGACTCGTCACTCGAGTTCTACTCGTTCTACGACGACCGCGTGAAACGCAAAGAGCTCGAGTTCCTGGGCCTGAGCGCCGCATTCCTGGATCGCAATTTCCGGAAAGCGTACGACTACATCAGGTGACCTTTTCACTTCCTGTCAGAAGATCCCTGCATCACAGAAGCTCCGGTTACTACACGTCCTTCAGCTTCGCCGTGCATGTGTGTGTGTTTTCAGGTTGATGCTGATGTACAGCGTGGAGCGACCCCAGCTGTGGAACATCTTCAACCAGGTGACACTGCACTCACACGACGGGCGCCATCACCGCTTCTGCCTGCGCCTTATGCTGAAGAACCCGGAGAACCACGCGCTGTGCCTGCTCAACGGCCACACGTCGCTCGTCTCCGGGACCTTCAAACACGCACTCGGTATGGCTGAGGGTTTTGGAGATGTTGGCGTCGGCGTTAATGGCCTACGTCATTTTTGTCAGTTCCGCTTACGTCTCTTCTAAGTGGAGTTTTGTGTTCTGTGGTGAGCAGGTCAGTATATGCAGGCGTTCAGGAATCAGCCGTGTCACCCTCTGCACAGCCTGTGTGTAGGTCTCACGTTCTTCCACATGGCCTCGCAGAAGTTCGTCACGAAAAGACACCCGCTGGTGCTTCAGGTACGTGTCCGGGAACAAATTACTTACCAGAAGGTTCATATATTACACAAAGCCAAACAAAATGTCCTGAATATTCAGTGCTCCTGGACCTCTCACTGAGAGTGGACGTCCTCTGCGGAGATCACACTTACAATACACAGCGTGCAGTGCTGAGGAAGGTGTAAAAGAACCCGAGGGGAACAGATTACGACTTGTAGAGCTCTCTAGGACTTGCTGTCTGCTGATGGACTCGGATAGAAGCTTACAAAGCCACAGTAACACCGAAATAGTGAAACCTTGAAGCGCGGTGGTGGCAGCATCACGGTTCAGGACTGCTGAAGGAACAAATTGTTTTATCAGTTATATAGACTAAAGTGTCTCTAACCGTAATCTGGTGTCTCTGGACGTGTTTGGTGGTCCATTGTCCTAGTTAGAACAGGACAAACCCGTCAGAATGAATACAGGACACAAACTGGTGGAACACATCACACATAGTGACAGAGACGTCTGTAGATGTACCAGGGGTCTCAATAGGATGCCAGCTAAACGAACCTCATATTATGGAGCCACCACCAGCCTATGTGTTTTGCACAGACTCGTACTTGTACCGGTTTTTCTGGCACTTCAGTGTATTTATCTGTTCCTTTGTCTTTCTCCGCAGGGTTTCTCCTTCCTGTGGCGTTACGTGGAGTTCAGAGGTCACTGTCAGGAGAGTTTGTACAATTTAGGTCGTGCCCTGCATCAGCTCAGCTTGACCCATTTGGCCATCCATTACTATCAGAAAGCCCTCAGCTTACCGCCTGTGAAACTGGAGGTGAGTTCGACAGCATCGGCGTCGTCTTGGTCATATTAACGAAAGGCGGTGTTAATAACATGAGCATCTCTGTGGTTGTTTTTCAGGGCATTGAGGACGATCAGGTGGACCTGCGCAGAGAAATCGCCTACAACCTGTCACTGATATACCAAGCTAGCGGCAACAAGGAAATGGCCCGCTACTACATACACACATATTGTGTCATCTAAGTGTGTGTGAGAGTGTGAGAGAAACCAAAACCTTTGTATGATACGATTTTCTACTTTAATAAAGCTATTTATTGTTGTTGATTTGGAGTTGTGATATAGGTTTCACCACATGGGGGCGCTAGATTTCAAAACCGTATTGGACTCTGTTGGCACCAGAGAAGTCAGTTTTCTTTAACTCCCAGATTTACCTTGTGAACCCAGTGGAAGCTGCCATCTTGTTTTTTACATTTGCGCACTAGAGGAAAATTGGACCCAGAGCCATGTGATGTCTAAACCCCGCCCATGTTTCTTACTGGCACACCCTTATCGTGTTTATGCCAGGACCACAGACATCACAGAATAATGTTCACGTTATTTTAATCAGTGTCATAAAGTATGTTTTAATACTCAACCTGACGTACTGTTTGCTGCGCGGTTTGCTAACTGGTTTTCGCTAATGCTACGAAGCAGCTAACAAAGTAACATGGGGCAGTTACTGAAAAAACCTGCTCTGTGTAGAGATGCTAAAAAGTCACAGAAAGCATCTGTACGCGTTTACGATGTCAGACGGTCAGTGTTAGATGTCTGTTAACTTGGCCAGAGCTAATCACCTCAATCACCTCAGTGCCACACCCCTTTAAAGAAAAACACTCGTTTTTCTTTTATATATATATATATATATATATATATATATATATTCTGGATGATGTGTTTTTAAAATTAAAGTTTAGTTTCTGCTTCTTATACAGACATGGTTGAGTGAAAAAAACAGCCACCAGAGGGCACAAGGGACACTTAGACTTCATTTTTCTCAGGCTCTCTTCAAGTAAAATTGAACTATTTGCTTACTGCGACTTCATTAACCCGTCTGTACAGTTAAACACCAGTGAACACATTTGCCCAGAGCAGGGGGCATTTGGGGGAGTTGGGTGCCATGCTCAAGGTCACCTCAGGGATCAAACCCAGGACCTTCCAGTCATGAGACCTGTTCCCTAACCGCTAGGCTTTTGCTTTTGTTTTTTTTTTACTCTATGGAGAACTAAATTATATTAAATTATCACACTGTGTATTTGAAAAGAAGAAGAAAAAATGAAAATGCATGAAAATAGGGTTATGCGGAGAAGCTGAAACACTCCAAATAAATACATAATAAACAGGCTGTAGTTAAAACTGTATATATATATATATATATAGACACACACAGACCCATTCCAAAAAATTGAATATCATGGAAAAGTTGATTGATTTACATAATTCCATTCAAAAAGTTAAGTCCACCCCAGAACCTATGTCAGTCATGTGAACTCCCCTGTCTGCAGAACTAGGGGAGGAGAAGGAAGAGGAGGGGGAGGAGGAGGAGAAGGAGGAGGAAGAAGATGAGAAGGAGGAGGAAGAAAAGAAGGAAGAGGAGGAGTAGGAGGAGAAGGAGTAAGAGGAAGAGGAGGAGGGGAGGAGGAAGAGGAGGAGGAGTAAGAGGAAGAGGAGGAGGACAAGGAAGAAAAGGAGGAAAAGGAGGAGGAGGAGAAGGAGGGGGAAGAGGAGAAGGAGGAAGAGGAGAAGGAGGAGGATTAAGAGGAGGAGGGGGAGGGGAAGAGGAGGAGGAGGAGAAGGAAGAGGGAAGGAGGAGGAGAAGGAGGAGGAGGAGAAGGAGGAAGAGGGGGAAGAGGAGAAGGAGGAAGAGGAGCAGGAGGAGGATTAAGAGGAGGAGGAGGGGAGGAGGAGGAGGAGAAGGAGGAAGAGGAGAAGGAGGAGCAGGAGGAGGATTAAGAGGAGGAGGAGGAAGAGGAGAAGGAGGAGCAGGAGGAGGATTAAGAGGAGGAGGAGGAGGAGGAGAAGGAGGAGCAGGAGGAGGATTAAGAGGAGGAGGAGGAGGAGAACGAGGAGAAGGAGGAAGAAAAGAAGGAGGAGGAGGAGGAGGAAGAGGAGAAGGAGGAGCAGGAGGAGGATTAAGAGGAGGAGGAGGAGGAGGAGGAGGAAGAGGAGCAGGAGGAGGATTAAGAGGAGGAGGAGGAGGAGGAGGAGGAAGAGGAGCAGGAGGAGGATTAAGAGGAGCAGGAGGAGGATTAAGAGGAGGAGGAGGAGGAGGAGGAGGAGGAGGAGGGGGAAGAGGAGGAGAACGAGGAGAAGGAGGAAGAAAAGAAGGAGGAAGAGGAGGAGGAAGAGAAAGTTTAGTATGTGAGTAGTATGTAGTATGCCATTTGGAATGCAACCTGTTATTAAAGTAACTATCCTCCACTTCCGCGGGTCTGAACTAGATGTAACGCCCCTTTTCACTTTCCTTCAAACCATTGGCTGATGCACGAAATGACAGACAGGTACTTCACCCTTGATTGACAGTTCATCTCTGTTATATGATTGGCTGATGCGAGAAATAATTGACAGTGACTCCGCCTACTCGCCACGCCCACTGGTTCTTCAGGCTACAGTTACATACATACTTGTGGAAACCGGGAGCAAAGGGAACGTTCCGGTTCTCTCCGTGTAAACCAGTCGACGCTTTCTGCACGCGCACATACGGGTTCTCCAGACGGAGTAAGGATTTGCGTTTGTCCGTTGGGCGTAAACGGTTCGAGTAACGGATGAGGAGGAGGAGGAGAGTGTGAACGCAGACGGACGGGCCGTTATATAAAAACAAACAAACAAGCAGGAAAGAAAGAAAGACGTCGTTTGGGTCGTTTTTATCACCTCGGCTGACGCCTATAACGTGCGCGAGCGCGAAGGCGGATTTACCCCCGCTGCGTGCGCACTGACGGAGGCCAGAGAGAGGAGGCTCGAGCGCTACACAATTTAGAGGAAAAGCAATTAAATAATCACGTTTTTTACCTGGTGATTTTAATTTGGAGGATTTTTACACACACACACACACACACCTTTCACGGTAAGTTGACGCTGAGTGTGTATGTGAAATGCGGTTTGTTTGCTCGCTAGGTTACATTTTGTTGTTACCTCAGTGGAGGTGCCGCCGTTTATATGACAGCTCGGGCGATAATCAGTGCGCGTGAGGTGTGTAACGGTTTCAACGGTTTTTCAAATTTAAATTTAAAAACTTGAGGTAAAACCTGTTCAAATGCTATGAAGGTCTGCTATGAAGGATACAACAAGCTACAGGTTTTTGTTTTTATATTATACCGTATGTTTATACACACACACACACACACACACACACACACATCCGTCATATGGATAGATAAATAGGCTCTACATTTCATTGTATTGACACTTGGCGCCATAAAGACGTTATTTTCTCCTACAGTCCACCAAACGGTTGATGGCTGATGACAGACAATCAATGTCTGTTTTATGGCTTCAGTCCTGATGTAGTGCTCACATGTCAGGTGTCCAGAGCATGAGTAATCCACAATGAAGAATCCGTTTTGTGTTCACACCTCAGTACCACACACACACACACGTCTGTTTCTTGTCCTGTTCTTGGCTTGTTGTTTTTTTTTTCAATCTCATCCACTATAACTACAAATTCATACATTTAACATTCTCATCCTTGTTCCTCCAGTTATCCATTATAGTCTTGGAATGAACTTACTTTTTGTTATTTCTATTCAACCCTGAGAAAAAAAAACTGACCTGTTTTTGTCTTTATTTGCACTAATATTGGCCGATTCAACTGGTTATATGGAAAGTTGAATATTAAAAAACTAAACAGGAATTTGTCTCAGGAAAAGAAATCAAGCGTCTTCAAACCCCAGTCAAACCCCCTGGTCCTGACTGCTACCCATGACGCTTGTCCTGCTGTCTCAAACTATTTATTGTGGCCTGCTTCTCTTTCAATCCAATATCCATCGCCCTAATAGATTCACTTAAACGTCCGCAGCGCGTATTGACGCTGGCCGCGTGCCCGGTCTCCGCTGAGCAGGTAGGTATTCCTTTTTAACGTTTGCCTTTCAGCATAACGGATGTCTCGTCGTATTCAGTGGTAGGTGTTTGACCGTAATACTGAACGAAATGTCGTCATTCGACTTGTCATCAGGCCTGCAAGCGGAATTCAGAACCGTCAGTTGAACTTCCAGTGGCTTTCCACCCAGAGGAACAAATAAGCGTTGACCTGGGTCAAAGGAAATGACCCGATGATGCAAAATGCTAAAAAAAAAATACAACCGCCACACAGGGCCTCAAATTATACATAGTCAAAAGGATACAAAAGCACATGCTCGCTAGTCAGGTTTACAAACGGAAATCGTTAACGGTTTTTAATGCTTTGAAAACTACTGATTAAAGCGTAATGTTGTGAAGCTTGTTGCCAAAAAAGATGTAAATGTGAGACAGGTGAGCAGCCACAAGACGTATGATTATAAATACCCAGTATATTTGACTGAAGTGTTATTGTTTTGAGGGTTTAATAATGATGTTGATCCCTACATGACTTTGTCCTACTTTCTTCCACGTAAAACAAATAGTCCAGAAGATGAGAAAAATGTCCCTGTGTGAAGGGATGTCTCGACAGGCGCTCTTACATTCTGTGTTGTTAGCACTCAGAAGGTGGCCGCTGTGCTTTGGGCAGCCAAACCCTCATCTGCACAACAGCAGCATTTTTTTCCTTTTCTTTTTTGTTTTTATCCTTTCATAATGGACATTTGAACATTTAATGGTCACCATCTGTACCATGGTATTATAGCATTCAGGAATGTGCTTTAAATTAGCTAGGAAATGTTTGTTTACTTCAAATCAAATCACACCACAAGTTGGCAGAAGAACAGCTTTCTTTTGCCAAGATTCTCCAACTAAACATGAAAAACGGTTTGTTTATAGCCTAGCGGGAAAAAAACCTCCTCTGTTAAGCATCGCTTATAAAAATGTCTTGCGTTACCTTAAACGTTACCTTTTTCTGTTTATCGCTTGTGTTGATTAGCAACCGCAAGCTCGGTGCTTGTGCCTCAGCGTGGACCTAGGATGTGGTAAACACTGTCTGACCTGTACACTGAACAATTCTGGTGGTCGTTTTAGTATAAACTCGCATTGTACGCACGCGCAAGCTCTGACACACCAAACGTCATGACGTCCCATTTTTAGGCTTGAAAGACGTCTGGGTTTGTGATGACTAGCAGAAGCTACGAAGATTTAAAAAACAAAACAAAACGTAGTGAGACAGTAGGTGCTGTGACTTCAGTATCATGGACTTACCAGATAAAGCCAATATTTCTTTTCAAAATTCAGTTATTTTTTATTTTTTTACTTCTTTTTTTTTTGTCTATTAGTGCTTACAGTGGAGAAAGAACAGCGCAAACTACACCGATCAGAAATAACATTAACACCGCAAAACCACAGATGAACTCGATGATATTGATTACCTCAGTACAACACCATGGGCTGGGGTATATTACACGGCAAGTGAATAGTCAATTCTCAGATTTGTTGGAAGTGGAAGTAAAAATGGGCAAGTGTAAGGATCTGAGTGACTTGGGTGACTGGGTTAGATCATCAGGGTGTGTCCCAGTATACAGTGGTTAATACCTACCAAAGGCAATCCAAGGAAGGACAACCAGTGAACCAGAAACAGCGTCATGGTTCCACAAAGGTAAGTGATGTATGTTGGGGTGGTGAAGGCTAGACCAATCCTATAGAAGATCCACGGAAGAATTTTTTGCTAACGTGTTGGTGCCACAGATACCACAGAACACCTTCAAAGGTCTTGTAAAGTCAGTGCCTCGAGGGGTCAGAGCTGTGAGCGCAGCTGGTTAGGCTTTTCTGACTGATTGGTGTACATAACGAAATGCTACTGTCTAGGGGCAGGGATTTTCTGACTGTAACTGTAAAGCAGCTTTGAGCTTCTGGAAATCACTTCCTGTTAACATCATGTTGAATAAGCATCTGCTAATGATGACGCTTGTTTTTTTTCCACACTGGCTGTATCACAGTCTGTATGTGATAAAAAGAAACCTAGGACTATTTCTAAACTCGTATCATCCGCAGAAATATCTGCAGCAAGTTAGTTAGTGCGGCGAAGCTTGATATTAGAAACTGTTCCATGTAAGGTTAAATCAGGTCTTTATCCAGATGCTGTTCCTGTTTTGGTCTGGGTGTTTATTTTGGAACGATGTGAATCGTCCTGTGGATTTATTGTGTTGTGGTGGACTTGTTCTCGGCCTGCGTTCTCACCCTCTGTCTGCACTCTCTGTGGTCTTTGGGATGCAGCCATGTTTTATTCTTTATGTCAAGATCCTGGAAAACTTCATCGTGCTGTATCGGCGACAGACATGGACCAGTGTTATGTGGTAATTCGTGGTCTAGCATGTTGGTTTCAAGTGAGAATCTTGGGAAAGCAAAGACATGGACAGCATGTGTAAAACAACAGGCTAGGCTCACTTCCTTGGTTTCTTGGGTGTTGGATGTCCCTGGAAGCTGTTCAGCCACGGTTAATTAGGCAGCAGTTCGACCCCCGGATTGACCCGACACACACCACTCTGTGGCTTAATACACAGTAGACCAACAGCACAGCCGCTTGTGTCCTGTTTGTCGCCAACGAGTTGTAGCAATTCAATCAGGCTTGCGCGCAGGTCATCAGAGGACCCGGTCACATGGGAGCTGTTGTCAATATGGTTATCGCACTAATTTGGCCCAGTGTGCTCTGTTTCTTTTATTTATTTATTTTTAATCGCATCATGAGTATCGGGTCATGGAGAAATCTGTTTCATCGATGAGACACCATTACACCCACCAAACATAACGATTACGCATCATTTTTTTTTTTCTCTGGTTCTTTCGGAAATACTCCATGCTGATGTCACACGGGCAAACTTTACATCTCGAAGGGTTTTCTTTGCTTTTATGCAGGATCATAAAACATTAACACCAGCTGTCAACTCCACAAGACCTCTAAAGGTGTTCCGAGATATCTGTGGCACCAAGACATTAGCAACAGATCTTTCAGTGGATCTTAAGCAAGGTCAGAACAGACGGTGTAGTCGCTCTCCCCCCACACCCCCCTCCCCCATATCTGTGCTTCACCGTTTGCCCTTCCTTGGACCACTTTTGGTAGGCACTAATCACTGTATACCCACAAGACCTGCAGTTGTGTACGTTCACATTTTAGCTTGGATTTCTACACTTGCCCATTTTTTCTTGCTTCCAACACATCAACTTTCAACATATCAACAGACTGTTCGTTTTGCTGGCTAATATATATATTAACCCGTTGACAGGTGGCAGTGTAGCGAGATAATGAATGTTCTTTATGTCACCCTTTAGTGGTTTGGTGGTTGCGATGTTATGGTTGATCGGTGTGTGTACCATGGAAATTCTGTTTATTAAATAACACATTTTTTTATCCATTTACAGTTGCATTTAACGTAATTTAATGCTATAGCTGTCAGCGACCTCAGACTCGTCTGACTTTGTTTAAATATTACGCATAGCCTTTCCTCCAGGAGCGTGTGTGTGTGTGTGTGTGTGCGTGTGTGTGTGCGTGTGTGTGTGCGTGCGCGTGTGCGCGGCTTTGCGTGTTGTACTCTCAGGAAAAAGGGATAAGATCAGCACTGGTGTCTCACCCCCTCGACAGGATGTGTTGTATGCATGAGGAATGCCAAAATAGCTCGGTGCGACAATAAGAAGGAGGTCAGGAATGCTCGCTTACCCCCACGACGTACCCACGACACCCTCTTAGCACAGCCCGAAAATAGACCTCGTAACCACGGCACTCTATAGACCTCCTCTGTAGCTTTTCCTCCATCGGAAACAATTAGCAACAAATTGCATGCTGAGGTAACGACGTCATCCTGTTCCTTTAATTGTCATGTGCTTTAACCTCGGCTCTTGACCTCCGTCAGTTTAAACCTTTTGTCAGTTAACACCGGACGTGTTTTGGATGCGGATAAAAACTCAATTTAAATTAATAATAATAATAATAATAATAATAAGCACTCAAGTGCTGAAATGCATAGAAGCCACATTTCTGTGTGTCTGGCAGTTTACGACCCAACCTACTTACACTGAAGTGCCAGAAAAACTGGTACAGGCGAGCCTATGTGGGATAGACTTGCGCTTGATTGCGTCCGCCCGCCAGTATATGAAGCAGTAGACAAATATGGAAGCTTCTAGAACTGTTAGATGACTTAAGTGGCTTTCAAAGCGGCTTAATAGTTGGAGCTCGTAAAAACGCGAGGTAGCATTTCAGAGGTCGAAACGAAGTTTGGATTTCGATGGTGTACAGCGATTACAATAATTCAGGCAAATAAACTCGAACCCAGGACAGCAGTGTGGTCGTAAAAAGACTAGCATCTGGGTGAACTAGCGTCAGAATTGTTTCACAGCACTGCCTCGGGTAACACTGGAAATCAAAGCCAGCCATCAGGGTGAGGACTGTGCAACGTTCCCTTCAAAATATGGGACCTACCAACTATTAGACTGGTGTACCAGTTTTTTTTGTGATATTTTTATCAGCTTACCCTCCACTGAATGAAGGGCAGTGAGCGTTTTTATCATCCTGTATTGTCTTTTTTATCCCGTCAACACCTAGAACACGTCTTAAAGGTATGATATCCTGCATCGGATATTTGCCTCCAACTGTATTTAGGCTTCAGATATGGGTCAGTGCCTGGGCTTCTCTGAGCTGGAGATGTGTTGTCTGTGTTATAAATAGTTCAACTCTGGGCTGTGTAGAAATAGAAAGTGTGGGTAGATACAGAACCAGAGCTGGGGCAGTTTGAAGAGCGCAATGCTTATCTTAAAAGCTTCGGGTTTTTGGTACGTGCCGGGCCGCTCATATTTATAACTATACAGGGCTTGTGTAATACCTTACAGAACAGGACACGCAGTACTGCGGGAAAAGGTGCGTACAGTAACGTTACCCGAATGCAAAGGGTGCCAATACTTTGGTGTTGTACCTGTCTTCAGGTCTGACCTCGCACCTATAAAGTTTAGATTGGACCCTGTACTGAATCCTCTCGGCTAGTATCGCTTCTCTATTTATTTCTTGGCTACGTGCTAGCGTGCATTTAGCATGCTAGCATCCTTCCCATCATGCCAGTCAGGAGGTATGAGGTGTCTCAGGAGGCATTAGTCTGAGGCGAGGCGAGGCTTAGCTCACTCTCTTACTCGCTCGTCCATCTGAGCGCTAGCAGCGAGGACAGGACGGAAGATCATTAGCTAATGTAGGTGAGCTGTCAGTTCCTGGCAGAGCGACAGCTGCAGGGGTTGGGATGGAGCCATGAAGTACTTGGAGCGGTCTTTCCTTCTCAGTGTTACCCCGCTGCGGTTACATTTAGCCGTAAGTTCCGCCTTCATATACAGGCTGCCTCAAAAGTGAACACCCATTTAAAATGAAAACGGTTTGGCAGACAGTGATCCAGTTTTAGCGACGTGGCCTAACGGCGGCTTGAGTCATTTTCCTGAAGTGGTGCGTCACAGGATGGCGTAACCTGTATGTCTTACTCGCATGTGAGCTGACAGACACTCATAATTGGCTGTTGTCGCTGTGGGGAGAGGGTAGGCCCCTTCCACCCAGCCAGTTGCTTTATGACGGATAACTATTAAACACTGATGTTCCGTAGACAGGAACTGGCAAGTTACATGATGACGGATGGCGCTGACACAATTCAGTCTCGTACTGTGTCGTCTGATACTGTGTGGAATCAGTTACCTGTTTCCATTCAGTGCTGCAAACCGAATGAGTCATAAACGTTTCATATGCTTGGTAAACGAGGTGACCTGAGAGGCCAGCGCTGACTAAAAGTAAATACTTCATGCAAGCTAGCAATGACAACGTCTGTAGTGATACGGAAAACTAAAATTGTACACAAATAACATAACGCTATACGGATGTAGTATTTCCAGGTGCATAGTTTGGAATGATGGTGATGGGTGATTAGTCATTAGGAATAACAATGATCAGTGATGGATTATTGGGGATGATGATTAGTAACGGGTCATGGATGGTCACGGCTTCGGACACGTGGGTTCACTACCTAATGTGTGTGTGTCTCACTGCACGAATGGGTTAAATGCAGAGGCCTCCGTGTGCAAGCACAGTGGTCAATGAGTCACTTCACTTGATATTGATAATCTTTGATCGACTGTTGTAATGGGGTTGTTGGGGAAAAATGGTGATCATTGATTGATTGGTCATCGGAAAGATTGGCGATGAGTAATTAGTTGTTGGGAATGATAATGATCAGTGATTAGTGTTTAGGAATAAGGTGGTCAGTAATGTCGGGAATGATGATCAGTGATTGGTTAATGGGAATAATGGTGTTTAGTAATTGGCTGTCAGGGATGATGATCAGCGATTGGTTAATGGGAATAATGGTGATCAGTGATTGGTTAATGGAAATAATGGTGATCAGTGATTGGCTGTCAGGGATGATGATCTGTGATTGGTTAATGGGAATAATGGCGATCGTTGTTGTTGGAGAAACCATATGGAGAGTTGTATAAAGTGCAGGACAGTAACTAATGTTTACTATTTGTCAACTGGTTCTTTGTTTAAATGAAAGCTAATTGTGTCTTAAAGTTTAAATAAGAGTGTTGCCAAGTCTAGCAAAAAGTTGAAAACACTGCCGTTACATTAGCTGAAACCCGATTTAACAAAAAACCTGGTGAGAAAATACTTCGAGGCTAATGGACTTGTAGTACTGTCACATTTCCCCAACGTCCATAAACAGACGCTAAGATATTGTCATATACAAATGTGTCATGGTGCAGTCATTTACACACTCTTCCTATCACACCTGAAGCACATTCTGTCCAGTTCCGCATTGCAAAATGCTTTCTGCCTTAATGCCATTACGCGAGATGGATCTGATATCAGGTTAGCACTTCTTTTCCAGCAGGTGTGGACGCGGGTGATGGGTCAGCGAGTGCGCACTCAAAATCAGTTCAGCCCTACTAATGCAAGCGGAGCTCCGGTTTCTTCTAAGAGATGACCTCACGCACACTTCTCAGCACTTCCTGTCTGAGGTGGCCATTAGCGCCGACGCCGTTCTTTCGGGCAGATCGTAAAACGGTGAAAGCCTGTGATTGAATTCACGGACTTCGCTGGAGTTTAGGGTTTGCTGAATCAGTGTGCAGGCGGTGAGGTAGATCAGGCATGCTGTCGTTACAATATATATATTATATATGTATATATAAAACGAAGGCGACAGTAGGAGCTGAATGTACCTGTGTGTGTGTGTGTGTGTGTGTGTGTGTGTGTGTGTGTGTGTGTGTGTTGGTTGGCCGCCACAGGGATCAACGCAGCCTTTCAGCAAATCCTTTTAGTAATCCGTTTAAACACTACAGTGTGGCTGTTTTGCTATACGACCATATGAAACAAACAAAAAAACAAAATGCCAGAGTTTAAAGCAATCACAGGATTAAAGAAAAGCAAACGCTTCATTGCTTTACTGTTACTACTGTCCACTCTGTGACAGTTTCCCTCTAGCATGTTAGCTTTAACCCTAGTTGGGAAAAACGAGCCTATTTTCTTGTAGCAGCAGCCGTGAGATTGTTGTTAAGGAACCAGCCTCGTGACCAGAAGGTCCCCGGTTTGATCCCTGCAACTGACAAAACATGATTGAAGTGACATTGTCTGTTAGGCAAGGGATCTAACCCCTAACGGCTCCCTGGGTGCTGTGGATAGGGGCTGTCAAAGTGTGTTCATTGCTGCTTATTGTTCACTAGTAGGGCTGTACTGAAAATTCAGCAACTGTATTGTATTGTTGGGCGGGGGGGGGGGACATCACAACTTTTTGTCTTTTTTGTATTACTGTGGGTCAAAACGAATTCGATAAATATGGCTTTAAAGCCTTTTTTTTGTTTGTTTTAGCCCCGCCCATGCTGTTCAGGAACTGCCGTATGCATCGCACCACCTGTGTCAGATGTGTGTCACATACGGCAGCTTCTGAACAGCGTGGGCGGGGCTAAAAAAGAGTCTTATAAGTTGTATTTCTTGAATTCGTAAAAAAATAAACGTTTTCTGACTATCGATTATCACAAGTTAGGAACTCAAATTTCTCTGTATTTATGTCTTTACCACTTGTATATTAGCTGCTGCATAGTGTTTAAGTCATTAAGTTGTCTTGTGTATTGTTTGTCTAGTGGGATGTTAAAATTATTGTTTAAATTCTTTTTTTTTTTTTTATGGCCACATTAAAAAGATTAAAAAATGTATTAAAGTACGATAAATAAAATAAACTGCATGGAATCGGTCTGTATCATTCGAAACAGAAATTTGAAAATGAAAAACAAACAATTATTTGATGTTTGTTTCAAAATCCAAAAAACAAGAAACGGAGAAATTTTTGTTTACTTGCCAGAAATAACAAATAGAAAAGGTCGAAGCGTGTCATATCTTTTTTTTTTTTTTTTTCTTTTTTTACAAAATAGAAAACAAAATCGCAGTAAAACAAAAACAGAAAAAGGCTCCGTCTTTTCATTTTTCTGAAACCGGAAGTTAACGCTCACGAGGCCGTTGTCAAGGCAACTGGAGGTGCGTGAAAGCACTGCGCTGTAATGTTGTGTGTTTTTTTTTTTTTTTTTTAAGCTGCAGTTGTTCTTCCTATTAACAGAGCTGTTGGTCAGTAGGACGGATTTGGAACCAGACTGAAGTCATTTTCAGCACCTCTGTATTCCTCATAGTCATGTGACATAGCCGCAGATATTTATGTGGACTACTGTCATCTGCTCGCCATGTGTAAAATGACTTCAGAGTTCCGGGTCCAGCCCAGGTGTTCGATATATATTTTTACATTGCAGTCTAGTTTGTGTGTGTGTGAGATATATTTACCATATACAATTTACTCAAACGGTTTCGTTTTCAGCCAAAAATGTTCATCGGTTTCATTAATGTTAAGGTGTGTGTGTTTTGTTTACAGATCAGATTCGTCTGTGTTTATTTGCAGTAGGTCAGTCGTTCCTTTTCCCTTCACCGTGACTGTAGGACACATCACACCGTTCTGTTTTTTTAGGAAGATCATCAGCCATCAGTTCTTTCATTTTTATTTTTAGGCTTTCTTCATGTAAACGGGCAGAAACACGCGCACTCAGACTCGCACACGTCTATAAATAAAAACGTTACTTCTGTGATATATTTAGCAGCGCTGTGATTTAGGATTAGGAGGGGGAAAAAAAACGAGTCGGGCACCACAGAGACAATTCAGGGCCGCGTCCCAAACCGTATAATAAACACCGATGTGCGGCTAAACATAGACGGCTCCTTCAGGGACAGCAGTTGTGTTTCGAAATGCATTTTACATCCTGATGAGGCGTTTTACTGTAACGTGGCAGTCTGTTAGAGTGCTTTAGTGACGGCATCGCTTTCGCTTTCAGGAGAGGAGAGAAGAATCGTATTGTGTGTGTGTGTGTGTGTTTTTTTTTTGTGAGGCCTGAGTGAGTCAGACACCTCCATGTTGTTGTTTTTATATTTGTATACACTGAAGTGCCAGAAAAACCCCAGACTTCCTCCGGAACGCTCCACGATCCTGTCGTATTCTGTTCCACAGACGTCCCAATAACGTCGAGATCTGGTGATTTATGTCTGAATGACTAAACCCCAAACTCACATGAGTATTCCTGTAACCATAACCTGGTGTCTCTAGTAGACGTGTGTGGTGGCACATTGTCCTGTCAGAGGAGGACAAACCTGTCAGAAGTGAACACCAGCCAAACAAACCCCCACACGTACCTATGGGTTAAACTTCCTTTGTGTACAAGCACATACGGTCAGTCACTTTACTTTCACTTTCACTTCCCGGCCACTGTGTACGTTTTGTTGTGACCGACAAGTCGCTTAGTGCTTGTAGAGTTTTCTCTGCGCGCTAGCCTCACAGCTTCATGCTAGCAAACGATATCGGGATTCGGGTCACGCGGCCGGTGCTGTGTTTAGATCTTCCATCTTGGCGCTCTGTAATAAACATATGCACTGTAACATCAGGTAACTTGTGTGGTGTGAGGATGATCCATGATGCCAACATGGCCACCAATAACCACCAACATGAAATCAGGAGCCTTTAGTTGCCTTTAGTTACCTTTAGTCTTTAGTCTCAACGACTCAAGCCAAGCACCGCTGTTGGTCAGAGGTCAGAGGTCAGAGTCAGAGCATCACGGACCAGCTGCTGGAATGGACCCATGGCTTCACGGAATAAAAGCAAATTCATTTTCCATTTATTGTCTGTTAGAACATAAACAGGAAGTCACTGCAGACTGCTCTTTTGTTCTTTCCTGGCCCTCCCTGAACGTGCACTGAATCACCAGTAAAGCTCGTAGACCAGTCTAATAGTTAATAGATCCCCTACGGGAGCGCAAGACCGCTGAAAAATTCAACAGGGCCTCCACGGAGTCCACACTGGCAAATAAACACAGCACTTCCTTTCCCACAATACTGAGATCTGGGAACCACAATCTCACATAAATGTTCCGTTTTTGTCCTGAACAAAGTGTCAGAAAGGAGGCTTCGACCTGTCAGAGACGTCTGTAGATCTACCAGCATCCTGTCGGACGTCAGCAAAACCAAAATAACCAAAATATATGAAAGTCAGTCTTCTATGTATGCACCGGACAGTGATGTGCATAGGTGGCGTTGCTATGTGTTTTGCATAGGCTCGGCTACGGCTGTACGATTTGACCAATATGTCGTATCCTAATAAAGATCCAAACTCTCGATATCTCGATACCGATACATATCACGATACAGCGTGTTTTCTGTAAATTCATGGGAAAAAAAAAACAATTTCTATATGTTGAATTATACATAGTCAAACAATTAAAGATATTTTCCACCGTATGGTGTGCGGCGTCGGAAATGCCATACTCCTGTACTAGTTAGTATGCAAATCTAGTATGCGACACAATGTAGTGCGTCCGAATATCCAGTACGTATCAGGTAGTACGCGAAAGGTTCCCGGATGTCCTACCAGGTCGGGAGAGATTTCCTAAGCTAGTAGGTAGTGTTCAAGTATGTCGTTTCAGACGCAGCCAACGACTTTTCATCGTCTGGGTCCTTTGATAAAAAAGCACAAGTTTTATGCGTCTGCAGTTGCCTTGACAACGGCCTTGTGAGCGTAAACTTTCAGTTTGTGAAACAAACAGACCCTGTTTCTGTTTTTGTTTGGAAAACAGGACTACTTTCTGTTTCCTGGATTTGGATTTGGAAGCAAAAATCGTTTTTTTAATTCGTGTTTCTGAAATAAAAAAACGAATGACCAACACAGGTACGCGGACCCTTTAGGTCTGAGCTCCTGGTTTTGTCTGTGCTGGTCTGTGGCCCCTGTCCTGTCCTAAATCAGTCCGGTCTGCGACCCCCTGCGTCTCCTACATGTCTGTGTGTGGGCGGGACCTCAACGTGTCGTCCAGACAACAAAACTAAACGACGATAAGAGCGGAATATTAAATTATAGACGTTTTTATTTCGTCATATCGCACAGCTCAGGGCTCGTCTGTAGTTTAGTGTAAACACGATGACGAGATTATGCGGGACGATAACCTACTTCCCACATCAAGTCCACGTGTGTGTGTGTGTCTCGAGCTGGAGACGCCTCGTACACTTTGTTTGTGCCTCAGCATTGACTTTTATCGTCAGGATGTCTGTGAATTTTCATCCCCGTCTTATAAAGATTCCGAGAAAAACTTGATCCAATTTTTCCTCCGGAGCAGGATGCGTTGCTTAGGACTGCGTGGGAGTGTGCGTGCTGCTCGTCAGGTCCGCGTTTCACTCGCCCGCCTGATTCTGTGCTCCTTCTTATGATTGCGGCCTTCTGTTAAAAAAAAGAGAATACTTTGGTATTGGTGCTTGCGAATTTTCAGCATGTGCCACGTAGACTGAAGACGGTGCCGGTGGAATCCAGACCCACCCAGACCACACTAGGACTGGGTTAGTGTTTTGCTAGTCAGCCAATGAAAACTATCATAGCAGCCTTTTTCTTTCAGCAGGCACGGCCGTGCCTTCTGCTGTCCCTCACACCTGCTTTTCTTGCGCTCGTTATCTTCTCGCGCCTCGTCCATCTGTGTCCATCTGTGTGCGCATATCACGTCTCGTATCTTTCGGTTACTCGACATTCCTCGTCGGATCCGCACGATCGGGAACTGAACCGAGGACCAAACGGGCAGAAAAGCTGCGGCGCGAGAAGGATGTTCTGGCGAGTCGTGTTACGCCATGTCTCACGGTCCTTCCCAACCGCTCAGACAGAGGAAGCTAATTTAGGATCCTCCAAGGAAAATCATGCTTATTGACGCTTTTAGAAAGCAGGGCTGAGAAAGAGGGAGAGAGAGAGAGAGCGAAAGAAAGAAAGAGAGAGAGTGTGAGGAATGGTGTAATGTGACAGGATTGCAGAGGTGTAGGCCAGGAAGAGCAGGGCAGAGTCTGTACGAGTGAAGATGTGAAGTGGGGTTTTGGAATAGACAGATGGATGGATGACCAGAACGGAGGGATGGAGGGGTGAATTTCTTAATGGATGCATAGATAGATGGACGGATAAAGAAATAAAACAAATCGAATCAAATCTCAGAACACGATTTCAGACGTGTGGTTCAAGCAGGGCGGCAGGTTCTGTGGACGTGGATACTTCAGGTTGCGTTTTGGGTGGATCGATGAAAGGATGGGGGTGGGTTAGGTTTTTTTTTGGTGAATAGTTAGATGGGTGGTAGGATGGATGGATGGATAAAGAAAGATATATGCGAGAACATGATTTCAGAGGTGTAGGCCATGCAGGGATGACAAGTCTGTACTCGTGGTGCTTCAGGGTGGTTTTGGGGCAGTTGAAGGAACGGATGGGTGGATGAAGTAACAGACTGATGTGCAGATGGATGAGATTTCTAGACCAAGTAGGTCCTAAAATTCTGTACAGATCGTGCTCGAGGTTGGGTTTTGGGCGGATGGGTGGAGGGGATGGATTTAGCTGGATGGATAAAGAAAGAGACCGCTCACAACATGATTTCAGTGGTGTAGGCCAAGTAGGTCAGAAAGTTCTGTACAAGTCAGGATTAGGTTTGTGCTTCAGGTTGGGTTTGGAGTAGGTGGTTAGATGTATGTGTGTATGGATGGATGAATGGGTGGGTGGGTTTGGGTTATGAACGGGTGGGTGGGTGGATGAATGGATGGATGGATGGATGTATGATTGGATGAATGGGTGAATGAACGGGTAGATGGGTGGATGGATGGGGGGATGAACGGGTGGATGGGTAGATGGGTGGATGGATGGATGAATAGATGATTGGATGGGTGGGTGAATAGGTGGATGGATGGATGAACGGATGGATGGATAGATGGATGGGTGGCTGGATAGATGGATGGATGGATGGATGGGTGGGTCGGTGGATGGACAGAGAAACAAATACGCAGTAAGACCAGACAGAAAAGTCTGGTTCTTCACTGATACTGTAGATTGATTCTTGCTTCTCTTTCCATCTCTCTAGTGCTTTCATTTTGCTCCTCCGCTCCCTCCAAAAACTAAACAGATTACAGTACTCATCCACACCTTCTGCCGCTTGACTATTTCTTGAAATTTCTCTGTTTATTGTAATTGCCGGAACAGTTATTGCAGATCTTGAAAGCCTTTTTTTTTTTTCCCCCCTGTGGCCTTCAGCAGAGGGCAATTTGTAGATAAGATGCATAATGTGATTTGCTCACCAAAACTGATTACAGTACACAGAGTATTCTTGACTTTTGCCAGTTTGCCAGGGTGGGGGGTGGTGGTGGGGGTGTTTGGGGGTGGCGGATCTTTCACACGCCTGGAGTGTTTGTACCCTTTATCATTACCACCGTTTTATTTATTAGTGCGTGGTTCACGTTTACTACACGTATGAAACCCCTGACCTGTCTTTTTCTCTTTTGACTTCTAGGTATCTGCTTATATGCGTCACCTCCAGACCACAGCATGGACCACAAGGACCTTAATTGATGAGGCTGATCAACTCGCCTCAACATTTCCATTACTGACTCAGTGACAGAAAATGACGTCAGGATGGTTCCTGAAGCCTGTCGTATCAACTGGTTCTGATGTTTCGTGGAGCCTCTGAACATGGCTAAACTTGGAGGACTTGAAGGATCTACATTCACACTGGCAACCCTCTAAACAGAGGGGTTCAGTAGGTCCCCCGGCTTACGATTGAATGTTTCCTTTCAAATGCTGTGAGGTCAAAGGTGGTATCCTGGTGTTGCGTAAGTGGACGCTGCCTGTAGAGACAGTGGAGGACTTTAGGAGCGTTTGTTGGCCCTTGTTGGGTCACATCCCAGTTCCCTCCTCAGGCCTTTTAGGCCTTTCTTTCTTCATCCCCCTGCTCACCCAGCTTCCACCATTCGCCCCTCACTGGCCACAGCTGTCCTCCCTCCCCGTTCCCGTCCCCACCAACCCATCCCTTCTCCTCACCCTACCCCTAGTCACCCCACCCCACACCCTTCCATGGCAACAAGCACAGCCCGAGAGCACCTTCTGGTGGTGCGCAGGCGCAGCCCGCACATGCGATACACGCTGGGACCGGAAAACCTGCGCAGCACCGGCAGCGGTGGAACATCCAGGGGCGGCGGCGGAGCCGAGACCATGGGTCTACAGCGGGCCAACAGTGACACAGACCTGGTCACATCAGACAGCCGGTCCTCCCTCACAGCCTCCACCTATCAGTTCACCTTGGGAAGAGGACAGAACCTCGTCATCTCCTGGGACATCAAGGAGGAGGTGGACGCCACAGACTGGATTGGGCTTTACCATATTGGTGAGTGTGCATGGTCTACCAGTTTAGGGGTTTAGACCAAATTATAATTGGAAGGTATATAGATGGACCCTTGGGGTGCAGATTTAAACTGCAGTGTTGATTTGATTGGATTTGGATTGAACCCCTGTTGCGGTGGCCCCCCTGTTGTGTACTTTTTTTTTTAAGTTTTAATTATATATAAACAAACTGAAATAAAAATATAAAATGTTCAATAATACGGTTGCATAAATATACACGTCATTGAACTGTCAGCATGACACATCTTGACTTGTCAATCTTTTGCCCACACTTCCTTGCAAAATCTCTCCAAATCCAAAAGTCAGATTGCAAGGCCTCCTTCCTACCATCCCACAGATTTTCCATCGGATTCATGTCTGGACTAAAATTCCTCTTTATCTCCATGAAGTGTTTGAACCCATGACCTCTCGCACCCTAAGCGAGAATCATACCCCTAGACCCAAGAGCCACTGTTGCTTGTATTCTGGGGCAGCCTAAAATGGCCTAATGGTTAGGGAACCGGTCACTTGACCGGATGGGCAAGGCACCTAACTCCCCTAACTGCTCCCCGGGCACCGTGGTTTGTTCCTCCCTGCTTCAGGCAAGCATGTTCACTTCCCCCTAGTGGTCACATTCCTCTGCAAACTCAGTAAGTAAATAGTTCACTTTAAAAAGGTTTTGTGCCAATATTTCTTTAACCTTTGACTAAATCTCCAGTTCCAGCTGTAGAAAAACGACCCAAAAGCATAATGCTGCCACCACCATGCTTCACTCCGGGTGTTGCGTTCTTTTGGTGGCGCGAAGTGTTTTTGCACCAAACATCTCAGTCTCTTTATACCATAATACATTTTTCTCAAACGCTTTTTGGTGGACTTGATGTACGTTTTTAACAATGAAGCCACACTTACAGTCCGGATCAGAATTTTTTTTGTTACATGTAGTACATAATCACTACTTGCTAGAAATTCATGTCGTCTTTTTCACCAGTTCTGGAAGGATGCCCAGTTCTTGCTAATGCCACTGTTCTGCCATGTTTTTATCTGTTTGGTGATGACTTCGTTGTGTTCCATGGTATATCTAATTCCTGTGAAATTTCTCATGACTGCTCGAGTTTTGCCGACGTTTGTGTTTCTGCATCGCTCCAAGTTTTTAAAGCTATTCAAGTCAGCTAGTGTAATAGCTGGAGAATAGCTGACGTAATAGGGCAGCTGTGGCCTAGTGGTTAGGGAACTGGTCTCGTGACTGGAAGGTCGCAGGTTCGATCCCCACCCAGGGCAAGACCCGACTGAGGTGCCCTTGAGCAAGGCACCCCTAACTGCTGCCTGTGGTTTGGGGCTGCCCCCGCTCTGGGGCCAAGTGTGTTCACGGTGCAAACACAGTAAGGCAAAATAGTACTATAGTACTTGTGGTTGGTGTGGTACAGCGGTAACATCATTGGCTCCCATGTGAGAGACCTGGGTTCGATTTCTGGTCTGGGCAGCCAGTCTGTGCTACACCAATAAGGGTCCTTGGGCAAGACTCCTAACACTATGTTGGTCTACCTGTAATACCAGTAACCTTGTAAGTCGCTCTGGATAAGAGCGTCTGCCAAATGCCATAAATGTAAATGTAAATAGCATCCTAATATTTTCTGTACTAGCAGATTTGTTTCTTTTGTGTGGCACATGGTGTATTTTGAGACCATTTCCGGTGAGCGAAGTTGATTTTACCCTTGTGGGAGAGTGCGTATCCGTATCTCCCGTGATACAGTAGAGGACAATAGCAAACAATCCTGTACTTTAATGCTCCACTGAGCCAGAAACGTGAAAGCAGGACACACTTGCGTATGTGTGGGAGAGAGTCGGAGTACCGCCCTGTATAAAGCCAGCGAGGGAACGTGGGAGGGAAATGCTGACTCAGTGGAATAATGGCCGCCGTGCTTTTTACCCATCTCTCTCTCTCTGACACGTTAGTCACGTTAAAGGTTAAGCGTAATTGCTTAGCGAGAGCCCGTGATTTCCGAGATTAAAAAGGGTGAAAAGGACACACGGACCTTGTTTAAGGAGACACAGAGAATAGTCAACACAACTCGGCTCAAGAACACACCGCGAAAAAATGGTGTCTCTGGAAATAATCAGTAGTGTGGATGCTGCGTGTGGGGCTAGCGTTTAGCCACGCGAGGGTTTTGGTCTGTTTTTGGGGGATTGATGAATGACACTACTTCACCCTACTGGAATTGTACGTCTCCATCTTAGGATACGTCCTAATTTGCAGCTGAAGTACGCTGAAGGACCGTTGGGGCATAATCAGTCTTACATAGGCCTGGATAATAATTCGATATCGGTATTTACCGCGATAAGAAATGTTCTGTTAACGGTAATAAAATTTTTGTGGTATTTCGATATGCATTATTTACAGCATCTGTCACCGAGATGCGTTCATTACAGGGCGCTGCCGTCAATTCACGCCAGATCGGCCTCCGTAGCCTGGATACGTCAGTGCGTAGTGACATAATCACAGACATGCAGCCAGCTAGGCTAGGCTAGGCTAGGCTTCAGCGCAGGACATTTTTGATGCAAATTGAATACCCATAATGGCAATAATAATAATTGATAATTACGAGTGACACGTTGCCAGTGACAACAGAGTTTCCGCACACAAACCGCTAGTTGTTTTGTATTTGTGTTTATACAAAACGAGGAATTGTTAAAATGGGTTTGACCCGTTCGGTCAGTCTGAAGCCTGAAGGCTGTTTGATGCTAATGTAGAACCGACAGAGCAGCTTTTTATTTTATAACTACACAATGAACGGAAACATGCCGGTTAACATACGTACAAATAGCGTCGTTATGCAAATAAATAAACAAACAAACAATTTTTTTTAAAATTCTTAATGATTTTTATTTTTTACCAACATTTCATCTTCGCTTATTAGTATTTTTTTATTCCAAACTAATATTAGTTGGTATTGTTACAGCAGGCTCAGGGATTTTTACTGTTGCATAGCAACAACTCACTGGTTGTGGAGCTACTTTTTGGCGAAACGTATTGTCAATTTTAAAGCTGCAAATCTGAGCTTCTTTGATTTATTTCTGTTCTGTTATAAAAATCTGTTAAAAGCATTAGAACCCTTGAGGTCGTGTGTTAACGTGAATTCTTTATCCTGGCTTTATGAAGCACTTTTATTGTAATCTGTTCAATCTTTTTAGAAAAGAATAAGAAACTCGGCCTCTGTTGTAGTTTGAAGTAAAAGTTATTTATATTGAGAAAGCCTAGAGGTTTCTGTTTGACGGTGATGTCATGTTCTTGGTTTGTTTCTATATAAAGTCTGTAGGCAAATAAAAGGTGATCGTTGATTTATTTGGACCGTTTTTATTTCTAAAGTATTATATAGTTTTTGTAGGTGGAGGTTTTGAAGAATTCAGTTAAGTTTTCAGACATTAGTGGGTACAGACATCCATTGTAGAGATTCTTGCCAGCTTTTTTTGAGGCTTCAAATTATTTATATCGATATCGGAATTCTATCTGAGGAATATATCGCAATATAAATTTTGGCCATATCGTCCACCGCTATGTAGAAGTGCGATTCCACCTTCCTCTGCATCTTCTGGTCTTTGTTGGCTCAAGGCCACTTCATGACCCTCAGACCATGTCATATCCCAAGACCATGACTGTATCTCAAAGTGATACGGATGGTTTGGAAGCATCCTAGTCATCAGCCGGGTGTCCTGACTCCTGAAGCGCTCCGGTCACATAAGGAGCTCTTCCCTGTCGTCTGGTTTTAATAGCGGGTGAAATTCGATTCCTCGCACTACCACTACAGACTCCATGGTAGCTTTCGATCCGATTGGGGAGGGAAATTCCAGCACAGTCTCTCCCGTCGTAAAGGATCCCAACGCCGGTCATCGATCACCCCGCGGCTCTCTGGAGCTACGCTTACAGTCACGCAGCAGCTCCGATTGCTCCTGAGGGAAACGGCCCGAGAGCAGGGTTCGATTCTGGGTCCAGTTTCAATGAAGGTTTGTAAGATGGACGATGACGTGTCTGATCACAAGGCAAACAAGCTGAGTAATGATGAATAACTGATTCATTATGGCCGTGTGAGTAGCTTTATTTATTTATTTATTTATTTTAATACAGTGTTAAGGAGAAAAACGTTCTTTCCTGCTTCCTCGTCCTTGTCCTCATGGGTCCTGGACGAGGACAGATGTTGGCTACGGTCACTCTCGCTGTGATTTATTTTCATGTGGTTGTGTGACAAAGGGTGAATTGTGTCCTGTTGACATGTCAGCCCAGTGATGCAGACCTGGGAGTGTAGATCACACCAGACAGGGCTAATCTACCCCAATGAGGGGCAACTTTCAATACGTGAACATTTACATTTTGAGGTGGCTCAAAAAAAAATCCTTTTCACCGTCCCCATTGTTAATGCAGTCCTAACGTACAGAAGGTATTTAGACCGCTCCGCTTGGTTTATCATGGTTTTATTTCCACCAATCAGCCACAACATTAACACCGTCTGCCTGAGCAGCTCTGATAACGGACCGCGAGTCTCAACAAGCTTCACACTCCTGGATTTTTGGTTTCTCTTTGGTTTCTGACATGATGCTACCACCACCATGTTTCACCCACAGGATATTAGCCAGTCGGGATATGAGCGTTCATCTTGCATGTTCTACCACAGGCAGATGAAGTGACCGCTGGGTTTCTTCTTCCTGTTACTGCTACATTTGGAACATTCCGATCTACACTGAAAGCGACAGAACGACTGGTGCTCCAGTCTGATCCCGTTCTAGAGCTCCCAGTTTTCCCGGGCACCTCGGTGTACGTCTCACTACAGTTTGATTGTAGAACTCTGTACACGGCGACACGGTTTTTTTTTGGTCTGACCTTATATGCACCCACGGGGGCACCTTTCTAAATCCTGTCTGATCAGTCCCGGAGACACCCGAGGACAATCGAGGAAAACAGGATGCACCTGAGTTCCGAATAACTCCCGAACGTTTTGCCCCGTGTGCAGTATTTACGGAGTGTTAACGCGACGCCGTAGTAATCGGCGAGCGTTCGGCAGAGACGCACAGATGGGAGTCGGCTGGAGGCGAGTCGGAGTGCTGCGCTAACAGCCAACACGTGCTCGTTCTTCCTCATTAGCACTGAGCGACTTCCAGAAATAAAAGTACAGTGTGTTTGTTCCGTCATAAATAATAACAAAAAATGGCGTGCTGTTACTGGAAAACACTGAGGTTGAAGTACACCCAGGCTAATACTCAGGGTCTGGGCTCCCCAAACTCCAGCACCATGGGGAAATATTCCGCTGTATTCCGAGGTGTAGGATTCCTGTGTTTACACAGCACGTCGTGCGGCGTCCCAGACGTGATTTAGGTGTGAATGACTAAACCCCAAACTCAGATGAGCGACCCTCTGACCATGATTTGGCGTCTCTAGACGCGTGTGGTGGCGCAGTGTCCCGTCAGAATAAACACACACGTAGTGTTAACCAGTCAGATACGTCTGTCTGTCTGTAGGTGTCCCAGGGGTCCCGTAGAAGGCCCATAGCAGACTATATGTGTTTAGCGTAGGCTTGTCTGTACCGGTGTCGGTGACCTCGTCTGTTGCGTCCCGGTCACGATAAACGCTGGACGTGTGTTCCTTCGCAGATGAGACGTGTCCGGCTAACGTGTGGGACTCGAAGAACCGCGGCATCAACGGCACGCAGAGGGGACAGATCGTCTGGAGGCTGGAGGCTAGGCCTTACTTCATGGAGCGTGAGTGGACTTTATTATTCCCTCAAACTGTCTAAGTGGCTGTTTGGCTGTATAAGAGGAACGGAAGTGTGTGTGTGTGTGTGTGTGTGTGTGTGTGTGTGTGTGTGTGTGTTTACACAGCCGAGACCAAAATCTGCTTCAAATATTACCACGGAGTGAGCGGAGCATTAAGAGCGACGACGCCCTGCATCACTGTCAAGAACCCTGGCGTGCTGGTAAGTGTGTGTGTGTGTGTGTGTGTGTGTGTGTGTGTGTGTGTGTGTGTGTGTGTGAGTTCTTCAGCATCAGCACTTTACGTGATTATCCCTCCGATCCCACTGTGTCGTGTTTGCGAACATCACCTCTGAATCTGCTCTCGGCTTCCGGAGCCAGCAGGACGATCCGAAATGGTGATGCGAGGGTTAGAAGGTTCTCGTAGGGTTCTACGGAGAACCGTTCTCAACCTCACCCCCGGAAGGCGGAGCTTCCCAGATCTCCGGCCTCTCACTGACCACACAGAGGGAAATAAAAGATCTTTTTATGCAGCAGCTCTGACCGGGATCATTTAGCAGGAATCGTTTAAACGAGCCATTTAGCACTTTAGTGTGTGTGTGTGTGTGTGTGTGTGTGTGTGTGTGTGTGTCTGTGTGTTGGTCAGTCCCACTGAGAGCGTATCAGATTAACCGTCATGCTGAGAATACGAAGACTCCTGCCCTGAAACCACTTAGGAGAGATGTACACAGAGCTGGAGCAAAGTTCTGCTCTCTCTCTCTCTCTCACACACACACACACTCTCTCTCTCTCTCTCTCTCTCACACACACACACACACACACACAC
>JAOVVF010000027.1:1412570-1423802 GCA_028565595.1 Duopalatinus emarginatus
TCATTTATGGGTTACAGATTTTAGTTTTTGGTGCGCAAAACTTTAGATCCGGTTATGGATTTTGCTTTTTGGTGCGCGGATTTCCTTTTGCTGCGCAACTTTGCTTTTTTGCTGCGCGGGTTTCCTTTTTTGCTGCGCGACTTTCCTTTTTACCTACCTTACCTTACCTACATTAACCAGTTAGTAATCTGACTCTGAGCCTCTGTGACCAACTGTGCATTACTGAAAGACATAATAGTTAAAAAATAGCTGATATGAGAAAACAAACACACAGTTTACCTGTTTGCTGGTCGGCCATTTTTAAAGCTCTTGCTGATGAAGCAGGGGTGTGTAGAACGGCCTGGGTGGGCGGGGCTTAACTTCAACAGCCAATAGCTGTCTAGATCCCGCCCAAGCACAAAAATAGGTCTAAAATTTTAGCGCAGCAAAAAAGGAAATACGCGCAGCAAAAAAGGAAACTCGCGCAGCAAAAAGGGAAATCCGCCAGGCAAAAAAGGAAAGTCACGCAGCAAAAGGAAATAAGCGCAGCAAAAAAGAAAACCCGTGCAGCAAAAAAGGAAATACGCGCAGCAAAAAAGGAAATACGTGCAGCAAAAAAGGAAACTCGCACAGCAAAAAGGGAAATCCGCCAGGCAAAAAAGAAAGTTACGCAGCAAAAGGAAATCCGCGCACCAAAAATCAAAATCCATAACCAGATCTAAAGTTTTGCGCACCAAAAACTAAAATCTGTAACCCACAAATTGGATTTTGTAATTGAGAATGTGCAGATTTTGTTTTTTGGTGCGCAACACTTTTGATCCTATTTTGACGCCATAGATGTACCAGTTCTTTTTGGCGCTACAATGTATTGTAAGGCAAAAATAAAACATAACAGCTAGCATATCATGCAATGTTTACATCAGTGGAAAAAATAATACATGGATCCACCTCAGATCTGCTCCAAAATGTAAAGTTTTATTTTTTGGCCCTTTCCACCAAATTTTGTGCCAGTTGATCATGTAGAAGTTCCACAATCCTTCAAACAATCTACGCCAAAAACCTCTTTGCTGAAGGCAATAATGAATTCATTGGTGATTCTATGGAACAAAAAACAAACAAACTGAATCCTTCTTTCTGATTGGTTGATTTGTTTCCTGTCTGGCTGCAAATCACAGGTTTATATTAATACCCTTGTTCTGATATGTTACTGTTTCTATACTGTTTCTACACTATTTTTTTGTTGCTATGGCGACGTTTTCTGACGTTAATCCGACAGAGTAAAAAAAAAGGCCTATTTGAGTTGACCTTCGGTGTCCGGTCGTGCTCTCTGCCTGCTAAAGGTTTGCAAAGAATGAGCCATTGGGATTTGACAGCATGCCTGAAACAAATTGAATTTAGTGCTACGTGTGCTGAATTATGCTAAGCAGGTTCCGGATTGTAGCGATTTAATGACGTCCGTAACGTGTTTGCGTACCGCGTTTGGTTGCCATGACTTGTACGATTTATATCCTCATCGCTTACCAGGCACGTGTTGGCTGATGAATAATCTGGGAGCGTTTAGTTATGGCTTTCTTTCTTGGTTTTATAATTCAGGAGCTGTGTAATACCCAGGAATGAGACAAGAAGCAAGCTTGAGCACATCATTTCAGCGGTTTCGGTGTGCCGTAAATGATCAGTAAGGAATCGTTTTTAAAAAAAAGGGATGAAAATGTTCGACGTCGGCTCCAAAAACATTCTTATACTCATCATGTCTCTGGGTTTTTTTATTATTCGCTATGGGAGAAGATCATATTTTTTTTCTCCCACTGAGATTCCAAATGGAAATATATTTGTTTGGGTGGTGGCCTGGGGAAAACCTTTACTTGGACATTTTCTACTATATTCTACTATTTCGGAAAGGTTTTCCTCAACTGAAACATATTTCTTTTTTGGTATGTATCTCTAAATAGACTCAGTTAGACATCCACAGCTCAGCAACCACAACCCTGACACTCACAATCCTGACCAAAAAGATGCTCAGCAAACATGTAGATGAAGATGCTTTGGTTTGATGAGACTATAATTGAGCATTTTGGCCTAGAAAAAACCCAACATTGAGGACACCACTCCCATTTTAAAGCATGGTGGTCTTCAAGAGTTACCTTCTAAATGGCCTTTTAGTGGCTTCGTTGACTAACCCCACATTTGCTTGGTCATTCTAGAGTTGTACAGTGTTTTAGGTAGAAGTGCACTTTTTAGAGCGCAGGCCTCTGCTAAGACCAAAAAAAATTGAGTCTGGATACACCTGCTAAATTTCAAGAATTAGCATTAGAATAGCATATCTAAGACTAATACAGAGTTGTACTCATGCACCTTGATGAACCTGTCATCCAGCAGCAACGGGTAAATAGCAGACCTGTCCAGCAGCGGTCATGGGAAGCTGGAGGAGTTTATGGAAGGGCTGTTTTCAGGTAGTCGTGACTTAGTTGTTATGACACCAGGCCGTTAATCAGAAGGGTGTGAGCTCAAATCCCAACAGTTCCAAGCTGCTACTACTGGTCCTTTGAACAAAGCCATTAAAGCTCAATTGCTCAGGTTGTATTAATGAGACAAGCGTAAGTCACTCTCGATAAGGGTGTCTGCCAAATGCTGTAAATGTAACAAACTGGCATCTTCTTTCAGATGGATATAACATTTTTCAAGAATTGTCACTTATTTTGGTAACGGAACACAGCATATGCAGGTAAAACGTCCATTCAGCTCATCTCCCAAAGTTAACAAAAGTAAATGTGTTATAAAAATAGGCCATGGATCCATGCAGCTACTCGGATCGGCTCCAAACCGTATCGCGTTGTTCCTTGCCTCAAGCAACACATTTCCACCAAATTTCATTCCAATTGACCTTGCAGTTGTTGCGCAATCCTCCGAAAATCTATGCCAAAAACCTATTTAGCTGAGGTAATAATGGATCTAATAGTGATTAATGCTTTTTCACTTTTTTTTGGCTTGCTTTGATAACTCACTAATCTCTGTTTACAAAACTAAATTTAAGTTCATTCAACTAACAGTTGTTTTAATACTGTGATCACATGACACTTTAATTTTGTGCCATATCGACTCCACCCAACCATCTATCCATATCTCACTTTTCTGGGGTCTGGGTTGTTGGGGCAGCAACCTAAGCAAAGACCTTCCTCTCTCCAGCAACCATTTCTAACACTTCCAGGATAATGCTGAGGCGTTTTTAGGTCAGCTGAGAGATATAATCTCTCCACCGTGTCCTGGGTATTCTCGGGGGTTCTCCTCCTGGTTTCACATTCCTTATATGTACACCACACCTTATGTCTAAGATCGACTCAATTCCATTAATTATGTGACCTTAGAACTTTCACTTAAGTGCCAGAAAAACTGGTAGACCAGTCTATAATTCTTGGTAGCCTCCTGTATATCTTGGAGGGATCGTTACAGAGTCATCATGCTGTTGAGTCTGATGCTGTCGAATTTCAATGTTATATAAGGCAGTGTTTAATGATTCTTGTCAGCAGGGGCGTAGCACCAAATTCTGGGCCCTGGGGACTCTTTTGTCATTATTTATTTTAAACAGGGCATTACATTTACACATTACAGTAAAACTAGCTAAAATAATGTGCTTTCATTTTAACCTAAATTCTCATCTTGTCTTAAATCTACAGTATCAGTAGATGACGGGTCTGTTGTGACAGTCTCTAAAACTGAGTGCCATGTGTTTCACAAGTTATGGCTACCCTTATGAACCTATGGCATTCAGACTAAATTAGGCTATTAGCCTAATTATGTTATGGCCCAATATAAATATTAATTTAATTTAATTTAATTTAATTTAATTTAATTTAATTTAATTTAATTTTTAATTTAATTTAATTTAATTTAATTTAATTTAATTTAATTTAATTTATGTCTACAGAACCTTGTGTTGTGCAGTTTTTAGCACTGACAATCGCGATGGTATTAAAGGTAATGTTTATTTAGGCTATTTGCTTTCACATTTGAGCTCAACTTTCTTGGGAAAGAAGTTTGTAAGCAGTTGCTTTCCTTCATTTCTTTTTCGTGTCTCTTTCTTGCCTCAATTTTTTCAATATATTGTGATCTGTAAATGGTATTGATATTTAAAGAAAAAAATAATTACATAGACATTAATAAATAAATACATAGACATTTCTCCCCCAATATGCCTTTATTAGCACTTCCACTTGTAGTACCCATTTCTGACCAATAGGTTTTTAAATTTTCCAATTAACCCCATTCTATTTAAATGCCCCACCCCTTAAGGCAGATATTCCAGTACAGTAGCAGCTAGTCAGCCGTAAACATTGCTTTTTTTAGTGGTACGTCTCAGTGTACACCATTTCCTCCTTCAACCATTGATTGGTTAAGTAAAACGGCTCTTATTACAAGGTCACGAGTATGTGACAATTCAATCCATTAATCAAACGATTTATTTACCCAAAACATTACAGTTACATTAGTTAGCAACATATATTGTGATCTTTAAATGGTATTGATATTTAAAGGAAAAAATAATTACAGACTCCTCAAGGGCCCTTCCTTCACTTGGGGCCCTGGTAACTCAGTCCCCCTTCACCCCCGCCCCCACACTTCGATGCCCCTGCTTGTCAGCTGGCCATGAGTCTTCCTATGGCCACACTGCTGTCCTAGGTTCGAGGTTTGGCTGTTATTCTTTGTTGCGATCCATCTCACAAACTTTTTTTAGCGATTATACCACATGGAAAACACAATCGCTTAATCCATAATAACTTTCCATTCACATGGTGGAAATAGATCTAGAAAATTCCTTTATGAAGACACGTTGGCGAACGCAACCATAGGTGGCGCTGCTATGTATTTTGCATAACCTTGCCTCTTAGTGTTTTTAGTGTTTTTTGTATTTTGGATATGTATAATTACTAAACATCCCTTATAATAAAACTGAATGACGTCACAGGACTGTTATTATTTCTTTTCTGTCATCAACAGCCTTTTTTTTTTTTTACCATGGATTAGTCTACAACTTTTTTTTTTTTTTTTTATGTATATCGTAGTCAATGCAGGACTTTTATTTCCGTGCCGAACGCTAGATTCATTGCACTTGGCAGGGTTCATTTCCGAGGCCGTCACATGGGACGGTGTAGTCGATCTGTGCCAAATGACTCACACACACACTCCTCCACAAAAACACAACAAGTGACTGGATATGCTAGAAACGATTTCCTTTTAAACATTCTGCATTATTAATACTATCAGTGCTAAGTCTACGTCTTAGTAAGCAAGTAATCTGTCCATATCTTAACATATTTTATAACAGATTAAGGTAAAAGGTGCAGTAAAAGAGCTTATTGATGGATTATTTGCTCAATTTAATCCTCCTCATGCTTCTCGGGCCGCCTAATTAGTCTTGAACGTCGGGATATTTATTTATTTATTTGTTTATTTTTAAAGCCCCGACTTGCTGTGACCTCTGCTGTTAATACGAATATGGTTTGGTCTTCGCGTGATGGTCCATAAACGTCAGTGTGTCTTCTTATTTACGTCTCTCTTCCGGCCGCTGAAGATAATTATTATTGATTCGTGCTATAATAAGTAGAGGTGCATTTGTATGATTAAAGCCATCGTGGACCCATTTGTTTGCATCAAGGTTGTAGGAGCCATTGATTCGCGAAGATGGGTTCTTTCACAGGGCTCAAGAACCACGACACACACACACACACACACACACTGCTGATAAAGGACTTTAATCCAAAACATCCTGAAAACTTTGCGTATTGGGCTAAACTTTTAAAGCTGGTGTCGGTGTAGACGGGTTTGTATTGGATAACTCGCTGTTTACAACAAAACTGGACTTTTGTACATGCACATTACGGAAGTATACAACAGATAAAACCTCATATTTTAAGATCAAGCTAGCCCGATTTGAGGTAATAAACACCACCTTGGCAACCCCACAGTTACCCATCTACTATTCTTCTCCTCCGACACTAAAAAATGTTCATACAGCAGTCATGGGGCATAAACATTTCTGCCCCAATATGCCTTTATTAGCACTTGCACTTGTAGTACCCATTTCTGACCACTAGGTTTTTGAATTGTCCAATTAACCCCATTCTATGTAAATGCCCCACCCCTGGAGGCGGATCTTCCAGTACAGTAGCAGCTACTTAGCAGTAAACATTGCTTTTTTAGTGGTACGTCTCAGTGTACACCATTTCCTCCTCCAACCATCGATTGGTTAAGTAAAACGATTCTTATTACAAGGTCGCGAGTATCCGACAGGAGTTTTTCTGAGCTGTTTAACCAAATATGTGTCGCTTCTTTAGGCTGATGGATGAGGAATGGCTTCTCCGTCACTGTGACTAAGAAAAAGACTAATGTTGTCCTTGGTGTTCATTATGATTAACTAGCTCGTCAGGGTTGTTTAGCTTCAGAATAGGGGTGGAGCTGTTGTCAAATGCTTTTGGCGATTGATATAGTAAAGGCTGAGCCACCAAAAAATACCGGTGACCCTGATTTCTGATTCCTTCTGCTCCCCAAACCTGCCTGATCCACTCTGAACCCCTTCCCCCCCATATATCTTCTTGGAGTCTCATCTGATCCAACGTGGACATGGACAGATGTAGTAACCATGAATCACATTTCAAACTTCTCTAGACGTGTCACCCAAATGAGGACGCGTTCCCTTATGAGTCTGGTTTCTCTCAAGGTTTCTTCCTCTTGTCATCTCAGGGAGTCCTCTCCTCATTGTCACCACTCATGGTGGTGGCTCCATAACAGTATGGGGTTTGTTCAGTTGGCATTCCACTGGACCCATGGGACATCTCCAGACATCTCTGACAGGTCAACACTATGTGGGGCAGCCGTGACCTAGTGGATAGGGAACCAGTCTTGTGACCGGAAGGTCATGGGACCAATGGGGGCAAGACAAGTCTGAGGTGCCCTTGAGCAAGACACCTAACTCCCCTAACTACTCCCCA
The DNA here is from genome assembly GCA_028565595.1 of Duopalatinus emarginatus. Taxonomy (NCBI): domain Eukaryota; kingdom Metazoa; phylum Chordata; class Actinopteri; order Siluriformes; family Pimelodidae; genus Duopalatinus; species Duopalatinus emarginatus. The sequence continues at coordinate 1,419,533 of JAOVVF010000027.1, forward strand.
GGTGCCGTGGGGCTGCCCCCTGCTCTGGGCGAGTGTGTTCACTGGTCTGTGTGTTTCACTGCACAGATGGGTTAAATGCGGCGGTCACATTCCTCTGTGTATAACCACATTAGGCAAATAGTTCGCTTTCACTTTCACATGTGTGACGAGCTCCACCTATTTATGTCCTGTATTCATTCTGACAGGTTTGTTCACTTCTACCAGGACAAAGAACCACCACACACGCCTAGAGACACCAAATTATGGTTAGAGGAACACTCATCTGAGTTTGGGGTTTAGTCACCAGATCTCAACGTTATTGAAGACATCTGGGACGTCATGTGACGCACTGTGGAAAACAGAAATCCTCCAACTCAGAATACGACAGGATTGTGGAGAAAGTCTGGTTTGGAAGTTCATTGCCTACGGAATATTTTCGCATGCTTGTGGAGTCCATGCCCAATGGAGGACCTACTGAGTATTAGACTGGTGTACCAGTGAATGGTGGTTCTTGCGAGTTTGATAGACACATCCATGGGCTTCAGGATGTGAAGTATGGCTGCCAGTTAGCGCAAGTGGAACCAGTGCTGTACAGGAGCGTTCCTACCGGAATTTGTCTCTCACTCTCTATATAACGATGTAGACGAAAGCGTTGGTGCTGGGATAGAATGGATCTTGACACGTGCGCACATATTTGCATGCTCTCTGGCGTTCTGCTGTAGGCCAACTGATCGAGCAGATGGTTCTGGCCAGCCGGAGGAAGATGTGTGGTGCGTGGAAAGAAGTGTGTTTAATTAAACGTCACATCAAGCAGAGACGAATTTCAGAGACTGTGAAGGCTTCAGGCCAATTTATTTTTTTATGATGAATGTGTAATGGGTAGGGAATGAGTGAGGGAGACTTTTTTTTTTTTTTGCTATAACAGCATATCCTGAATTGTATTATTTCTCTTAACCCTTTTTACCATAAAAATTCCTAATATATGGTTTTTTAATTAAAGAACAACATGTACGTGTATTACTTTGTAAACTGTCGTCCGGTCAGCGGTCTCTCTGTGGAAGTTTAAAGGGTCTGAACTGTAGATACCTATGACTGCTCACAGTCAGTGCCTCAGTGTTGCCATGTTATATGCAAATAAATCAACATTTTGACCAAAGTTTTCTGTTTTGCAGTGTGTGAGGGCACCGATAACAAGCTCAGCACCCTGTCCGATCTGGACCAGCACTATTACACCCTGCGCAAGTCCTACGAGAACTGCGAGGTGGTGATGGGAAACCTGGAGATCACCAGCATCGAGCGGAATCGCAACCTCAACTTTCTCAAGGTGAGTCAACCCAACCTTAACCTTAACCCCAATCTGAAACCCCAAACCTTTACCAACCACAACCTCAGCTTTCTCAAAGTGAGTCAACCCAACCTTAACCTTAACCCCAATCCTAAACCCCAAACCTTTACCAACCACAACCTCAGCTTTCTCAAGGTGACTCAACCAAACCACAACATTAACCCCAAGCCTAAACCCTAAACCTTAACCAACCACAACCTCAACTTTCTCAAGGTGAGTCAAACTAACCCTCAATCCTAAACCCCAAACCTTTACCAACCACAACATCAACTTTCTTAAGGTGAGTCAAACTAACTTTAACCTTAACCCTCAAGACTAAACCCCAAACCTTAATCAACCACAACCTCACCTTTCTCAAGGTGACTCAACCCAACCTTAACCTTAACCAACCACAACCTCAATTTTCTCAAGGTGACTCAACCCAACCTTAACCTTAACCAACCACAACCTCAACTTTCTCAAGGTGACTCAACCCAACCTTAAACTCAACCCCAAGCCTAAACCCTAAACCTTAACCAACCACAACCTCAACTTTCTCAAGGAAACTCAACCCAACCTTAAACTCAACCCCAAGCCTAAACCCTAAACCTTAACCAACCACAACCTCAACTTTCTCAAGGTGACTCAACCCAACCTTAAACTCAACCCCAATCCTAAACCATGAACCTTAATCAACCTCAGCTTTTTCAAGGTGACCCTTTGGGACACAAAACTGGTGGCCTAGGAGTTAAGGAACCAGTCTTGTGTCCAGAAGGTCCTGGGTTCAATCCCCACACAGGGCAAGACACAACTGAGGTGCCCTTGAACAGGCCTTGCTCTTTCCAGGCACTGTGGTTTGGGGCTGCACCCCGCTCTGGACAAGTTTGTTCACTGCCCCCTAGTGTTCAGTGGTGTGTGTATTTCACTGCATGGATGGGATAAATGTGGAGGTTGCATTCCTCTGTGTGTATTTTGCACGGATGGGATAAATGTGGAGGTTACATTCCTCTGTGTGCAAGCACAGTAGGCGAATACTTCACTTTCACTCAAACCAACCTAAACCTTAACCCTCAATCCTAAACCCCAACCCTTAACCAATCACAACCTAAACTTTCTCAAGATGAGTCAAACCATCATTAACCTTAACCCTGAATCCTGAACCCGAAACCTCAACAATGACCACCTTAGCTTTCAGTCCTAAACCCCAAACCTCTACCAAGCAAAACCCCAATTAAAAAAAAAAGATTCACACTGATGCTAAATGCTCAACCAAACAAACGTCTCCACAATGACCACCTCAACTTTCAGTCCTAAACACTAAACCTCAACCAACTACAAATTCAAGTTTCTCAAAATAAGACTGACTGATGCTCAACCAACCAACTTCTCAACTGTGCATCACAGCAACCTGAATTTTCAAGGTGATCAACGTATCAACATTACACTTAACCCTGAATACTGAACTCTAAACTTTAACCACAACGTCAACTTTATTAAGATGAAGCACACCAACATTAACTTTCAAGCTTAACCCCAAATTCTGAGCCCTAAACCTAAACCCTTACTGAATGACCACTTCTCAACGTGATTCACACCAACACTGAACTTAAGTCAGACTCCTGAATCATGAACCTACCCAACCACAACCAACCCAACCCAAAACCTAACCAACTACTATCTCAACTTTCTCAACTTTAAAGAGTAAACCAACATCAAGCTTTAAGCTTAAGCCCAAATCCTAAACCTCAAATCTTAACCACACAGAACCTCAACTAACAAACTTCTTCAAGGTTAATCTCTGCCACCTTAAATTTCTCAATCCTGCACCCAGTGACCACCTACACTTTCATTCCTAAACCCTTAACTCAACTTTCTCAGTGCAAGTGAAACAAACATTAAGCTTTAAACTTAACCCCAAATCCTGACACCTAAACCTCACCAACCACAACCTCAAGCTTTCTCAAGATGAACGACTGACTGCTGAAAGTTACTTTTGTGGATGTTTTTATAATACTTCACTATGCAAACTTCAATAGTCATCAAACCCCAGTGGAGATCTTTTGCCTACTTGATTAGATCAGATGCTTGACCAGTTGTCGAGGTTGTGCAGTTAATTAGACTCGCTCTCTGTTGCGGTGATAAAGTAAAAAAATTAAATTTGAATACGCGTCTAAAGCGGAGTACTTACAAAGGTACAAAGGAGACTGGAATCAAAGAGCAGTGGAAACGGTCGGCCATCTTTAACAGGGCATAACCCACTTTGGCTGTCCTTGAGGAGTTCGCCCGAGACTGAGACACAGACCTCCGTTTGAGAGGCGGTGTTTATATTCCTGTCACGAGCCCGAGCGATGGTCACGGCTTCACAGCCGCACTGACGACAAAGCAGGAGCACGAAGCTGTTAAACAGATCCAGTTAAACAGATCCAGTTAAACAGACCCAGTTAAACAGATCCAGTTAAACAGATCCGGTTAAACAGATCCGGTTAAACAGACCCAGTTAACAGATCCAGCTAAACAGATCTGGTTGAACAGACTCAGTTAACAAATCCAGTTAAACAGATCCAGTTAAACAGACCCAGTTAAACAGATCCAGTTAAACAGATCCGGTTAAACAGATCCGGTTAAACAGACCCAGTTAACAGATCCAGCTAAACAGATCTGGTTGAACAGACTCAGTTAACAAATCCAGTTAAACAGATCCAGTTAAACAGACCCAGTTAAACAGATCCAGTTAAACAGATCCAGTTAAACAGACCCAGTCATTAGACACTTAATAGGTTAAGCAAATTTGTATGGCAGTCTAAAGTTTGGGATTAAACGCTGAAATGCCAGACAAACCGAAGGTAGTCTAATATTTAGAAGGTCCCACACAGGGCCATGGACTGCATGAGCTTGCAGAAATATTCTAAACCAATGAACCCCAGACTTCTTACATTTACATTTATGGCATTTGCTCTTATCCAGAGC
>JAOVVF010000027.1:1487101-1503120 GCA_028565595.1 Duopalatinus emarginatus
GCGCGCGACAAGCCTCAACATGAACTACAGGTGAATCGCAGGGCCAAATTAGAATTTGCGTTAACGGCACTATTTTTATAATCGCGATAATTTGAGATCGCGTTAATGCGTTATTATCGTGTTAACTTCGACAGCCCATATTTATTTATTTATTAATAAATTTAGAAAAAAATTCCACCAGGATGTTGACATAGAAACTGGTACAGACGGACCTATGCAAAATACAATGGTTGGTGTCGGCTCCATAGTGGTATGGGTTTTGTTGAGCTGGCATTCCATGGGACCCCTGGTACATCTACAAATATCCATGACAGGTAAACACTGTGTGTGACTAATTACACCTACACCCACTTTCACTCTCATGGGTTTGGCCTCTTCCAACAGGATGTCGTTTTTGCCATTGCCACCTAAGTCACCAGATCTCAAAGTTATCGAACACATCTGGGACACCATGCAATGCACTGTGGAACACAGAAATCGAACAGACGTACAACAGAATTGTGGTAAATCAAACAAAATCTGCAGGAATTATGGCTTATAGAATTTTCCGCAAGCTTGTGGGCAATCTGAATACTGAGTATCCCGGGTTAAAGAACCGTCGTATGTAAGGACCGATGCATATCAAACCATGCAGAGAAGCCTTCAATGTCAAGCGTAACGCTGACTGCATGCTGGACCTATAACACTGATATTACCTTCCTACTGTAATGTGATTCAGGAATGACGGGTCAGTGGTGTGGGATTGGGAAGGTGACAGCGAAGGTCAACCCGAGCCTGTTCGTTGGTAAATTAAATGACGTGATCGTGCTGTTCATGAAAAATTCCCACTGCCATTTCCTGTCATATCCTGACAGATCTTGCGTGTAAGGGGGAGAGCGATAGAGAGCGAGAGAGCGAGAGGGTTGAACTGGTATGTTTGATATTCCAATTTTCCATCTGACTGGACACCTGTCTTGTAATAATGAATCGGGACGTTTCAATTAGCTTGTCAGGATAAACAGTTTCCGACGGGCTTTGGTGGTCGTGAGGAGCGGTAGTTTCCTTTAGTCCTCTTTTAAATTAGCCTGTTTGTTTATATTAAGACACGTAATATAGTACATATAGTAGTAGTGTATAGTTTTTTTTATCTTATTTAAAGTGTGTGTTTGTAAGCTGACTGAAAACACATCCACAATAATATGCTAACAGTAGGAACTCCTTAAAGCTGGTGATTTAATACTAGTTATAGTGTTGCGAATATTGTTCTTTCAAATGTTATTATTATTCCACCTGATATTCCGTCACTCTCTTCTCCTACAGTTTTCGAGATATCGACACGGAACAAAGACTACAACGTGCGGAATGTTTAGGAGAAGTGTGCTGACATACAGATTTTGGAAATTTTCATCCATTTGTCCGCTACACTCGTTTTTCCAGGGAAAATATCGTCTAATCAGACGTCGCATTATGTGACGTCGACCATTCAGACGTCACCCTTCTGTTATGTCACAGCTATAGCGCGTCTGATTGGATGAGACGTTGCCCTTTTGCTGAGCTCTAGGATTGCAACATCACAATGGGACCAAGCAACCACCCCACTGTTCATCAACAAAAGACACTGTTTGGCTGTTACCACAGTATAACTGTGATGTCACAGAAGGGTACATTGTCACAGAAGGTCTGATTGGCACAGAGTGCAACACTCTCGCAGTTTCTTCAGGAACCGTCCTCTCTTGTTGTTATTATTATTATTATTATTATTATTATTATAAAAAAGTTTTAAGGTTACAACACTGATGCGTTTCTGCTCACAATGTTTGTAAAGACTGACTATTTCAGATGCACTTCCTGTCAGCTTGAACCTTTATACCAAAACCAATTATTACTGTTGTGCCACAGGCAGGTTAAATCAGGACTCCAGTTCCCACAACTCCCAGTGGCATTCAATATAGCACACACTTCCTGACTGCACCTACTCACAGTTCCCTGAACATTATGTTTTCCCTGGAGACGTTTTATAAAATGCCAGGTACAAAACTGGTACATCAGTGTTATATACTTGGTAGGAATTTCATGAGTTGGCAATGAACACCAATACGTCCTGAAGACTGGTCCACAATTCTGAGGTATAGGATTTCTGATGTGTTCGATAACGTTAAGATCTGGTGACTTTGGTGTGAATGGCCAAACCCCAAACTCAGATGAGTGCTCCACTGACCATAATTTGGTGTCTTTAGCTGTGCATGGTGGTGCATTGTCCTGTTGGAGGAGGACAAACCTATCAGAATGAATGCACAGATCAGAGTGAACTGGTGTAACTTCTCACACATAGAGTTCACCTTTTAGAGATGTTTGTAGATGTACCAGGGGTTCCATGAAATGCCAGCTAAACTAACCCCATACCATTTTGGAGCCACCACCAGTGTTTGTTCCTGTTGTTACTGAGGGTTTTGAGGTGGTTTAATGCAATTGCCAAGCCCACAGTTCTGGCCACCAAGAAAGACCTAAATATAGAAGCTAAACAGACACAGATTATTGGAAACGCTATTTTGGTGGCCGGTTTACATATCCACTATATAGCATCTTGAAAGTGAACCACTCATTGACCACTGTGCCTGTACACAGAAAGTTTTTTTTTTTTTTTATCTATGACATTAACACATCCATGAAATGAAACTCACACACTAGGTGGCAGTGTACACACTTGCCTGGACTGCTGGGCAACCCTATCCACGCCTGGAAAGCTGTTGGGTGACTTACTCAAGGCCACCTCAGACATGTCTCGAACCAGATGAACCGCCCAGTCACAAGGCTGGTTCCTTAGCCACAAGCCCACGGCTGCCCCTTGTGAATATTACTATTTACCATATTATATAAAGCATGTCATAGCCTGTTCGTGTTCCCGCTTTATAGATAAGCCTAATGTTTAGATGTGTATCCGTGTCTGTAAGGTTCCCTCCATCCCTGCACTCTTCACTTTCACCTCCTCACTATTATCCATGACAGCCCCCGAGAGCCCAGACAGCCGAGGCCATTCATTAGTACAGACCCTGTTTGCATTTTAAGTGGTCTGTGTCACCACAATAGAATACACAGTGTGTTATAATAAGAGATAAAGCCTTGTTTTCCAAACACACACACTTGAACAATCACACACAAGTTCATTAGATAATCCGTGGAAGTGAATCTTACCGGTAATGTCAGTGAAGGCTGGAGGGCAGGATGTGATGGGATGTTCCTGGGGAGAGAGAGAACAAGTGAACCTGAGAGAGGACGGCTTGCTGTGACGTTTTTCAGGGACACAGAGAGACGCGGGACGAGGTATGAGGTTGTGTGTGTGTGGGCTCTCACAGAAACACGGAGCAGTAGTTTACTTTCAACTTCCAGTATCACAACATTCAGTGTTTTCAGCCGTTGTTCTGAATGAAACGCATGATGCGTCCTTGATTATGAATGAGAATAATAAGCCACACCTTCTTTTTAGACACTGACAGAAGGCCAATCCACGCCTCCTTCACAAAGAATAAATAAACACAGAGACCATGCTTTCTTTACACACATTCGCAGAAACACAAGGCATGCTTCCTTGGCTGAGAATGACATACAGAGACCACGCCTCCTTTGCAGACAGGAATAGAAAAACAGGCCACACCTCCTTGTCTGAGAATGAGAATTAGGTGCCACACCTTTTTTTTCTACAGACATTTACAGAAACACAGGACACGCCTCCTTGACTAAAAATGAGATGCAGTGACCATGCTTTCTTAACAGACATTGGTAGAAACATAGGCCACGCCTCCTTGGCTAAGCGTGAGATACACAGGCCGCGCCTTCTTAACAGACAGTTATAGAAACACAGGCCATGCCTCCTTGACTAAGAATAAGAATTAGAAGCCACGCCTTCTTTACAGACATTAACAGAAGCACAGGCCACACCTACTTAACTAAAAATGAAAACTGGAAGCCATGCTTTCTTTACTAAGAATGAGAATTGGGAGCCTTCCTTTTTTTTTTTTACAGACCTTAACAAAACCACAGGCCACACCTTAATGAGAATTAAAAGCCACGTCGTCTTGACACACATTCACAAAAAACAGGACACGCCTCCTTGGCTAAGAATGAGATACAGAAGCCATGCCTTGTTTACAGATAGTAAAAAAAACACAGGCCACAAACTTCTTTGCTAAGAATGAAAATTGGGAGCCACGCCTTTTTCCAGATCTTAACAGAAACATAGGCCACGCCGCCTTACTAAGAATGAAAACGGGAAGCCACACCTTCTCTAGAGATATTAATCAAAGCACGGGCCACACCTACTTAACTGAGAATAAAAACTGGAAGCCACACCTTCTTTACAGACATCAACAAAAGCATGGGCCACACCTACGTATCTGAGAATAAAAAATGGAAGCCACACCTTTTTTACAGATATTAACCAAAGCACGGGCCACGTCCACTTAACTGAGAATAAAAACAGGAAGCCACACCTTCTTTACAGATATTAACCAAAGCACGGGCCACACCTACTTAACTGAGAATGAAAACTGGAAGCCACACCTTCTTTACAGACATTAAGAGAAACACAGGCCACGCCTCCTCCACTTGGACTGCCAAACCTACAGGCCACATCTTGGTAGCTGATTTATTTCTAAGTTGTCAGACGACCTTAAACCACACCCCTAAGCTTCCTTCATATTTAGCCACATTAGCATTGTTGACTGATATGACCGATACGACTGATATGACTCTGTAATCGATCCGGGTGAGATGTCAACCTGGCAAAGGACAAATCCATCCTAATAAAGATCATCATGAGACATTTAGCACTTAAATGTAAAAAAAAAAAAAAAATGCGTCACTGCATAAACAATGCGAGAACCACAGACGGAGAGCAGCCGGCTGATTAGTATTAATAGCAGGAAGTTCACAAAGATCGCATTCAACATTCATTGGACGGTTTTGTATTATTTATGACTGAAGCGAAAGTGTGCAGAAACGTGTTCAAGGGAATTGCAAATGACTACGGTCGAGTTATTCAGGACAGCCGGGGTGAAAATATATCAAAACGTCAGCAACATTTCTGCATCGTTATTATAATTACCCACTGTTCCCTCTGCGCTACTTTACTTTATTGTAGTCGAGTTACGTGATGCCTGCTATACATAGTTGACTTTTCTCTAACTTTAGCTACGTTCGCCACAACTACCAGTCTGAGCTTAGCTTAGACATGGGCACACTATGGCCCGCGAGCCATATACGGCCCGTTGGGCTTTTTAATCCGGCCCGCCGAACTTGTCCAAGTTATATTATTAAATTAAATTTTATTATAATTAAACCTCCTTCATTTTACCTTTCCCTGTAATGCCTGTGTTTCCCAATAGATGGTGCACTCCAAAGACATTGACCTTTGTTTGAGTGTGATGTGTTACTCTCTACTTCACTTCTATTTGCTTTGCAGTTTCAGCCCTTCAGTATAAATTAGCGGACCGAAGAAAGGAAAAGTAGACAGTGAGTGCCGAGCTTTTAATAAAGAGTGGACAACAAAATATTTTTTCAATCAATGGCTGTATGTCTGATATGCCAAGAAACTGTAGCTGTTTTTAAAGACTACAACATCAGCTGTCATTTTGCCACAAGACATGCTAACCACGCTAGCAAACATTCTACACAAGAACGGGCGGCTACGGTTCAGAGAGTGTTAGCTAATTTACAGACTAGAGCCAAGTACCAAGACAAGTTTTTTTTGCTAGCATTCAAATTAGCGAAGGCTAGTAAGCCTTTTTCTGAAGGTGAATTGGGAATGGGAGTTTATCTACTGTGTTATTAAATTAATACATTTACATTACAATACAGTTCACATAAACGCACCATCCTTCTATTTTGACCTGGCCCCTCTGTCAAATTTTTAGAAACCATTGTGGCCCGCGAGTCAAAAAGTGTGCCCACCCCCAGCTTAGCTGCTACTGCTCACGTCATCAGGTGTTCAGGCAATTTTATTTAAAAAATCAAATCCGAACAGGAAGTCATGATGGTCGGAGTCAAAATTGCCGCCCTACCTGAGGGATATTCCTGCCATGCGCTCTATGATTCCTGTGGACTCTGGACGAACTGTGACCCTGATAGATGAAGTGGGTAAAGACTGACTGACAAATCCAAACAAATCGTCAACTGCAAGATCGTCAGCTTGATCCCTCGTATATTCAAGACACAACTGAAGTACCCTTGAGCGAAGCAGCTAACTCCCAAAAAAGTTATCTGGGCAAATGTATTTATTACCCTTAGTGATTGAGAACTATTTGCCTACAGTGCTTGTAGACAGAGGAATGTGCCCTCTGCACGCACTAGTGAACACTAGGGGGCAGTGAACACACTTGTTTGGAGCAAGGGGCAAACCCAAACCATGGCACCCGGAGAGAAATTGTGGGGTTAGATGCTTTGCCGGTTCCCTAACTACAAGGCCATGGCTGCCCCCTACAGATGGGTTAAATGTGGAAGTCCTCTGTGTGTAAGCACAGTAGGTCAATCGCTTCACTTTCTTTATGTTTGTGTGGTCCTATTTTTGTTTCGTTCTTGTTTAGTCCACGTCTGATGCACAAAACAACAACAACACAAAAACTAAAAAATAAATGGCAACCCGCATTTTATCTTTTCATACAAACAGATGCTACGAAGTAAAAATCTGGATGGTTGGAAGGCGATTAGACTTCTTTATAATCCATATACTGTATAGCTACTAGCGTTTCTCATCCAAACCAAGCCCACAAGAGACAAACTAGCAAGAATGAACATAGGGACACGGGGTCGCTGAATGAGCTCGCAGGAAAGCACTAACTGCCCTGTTCCGTACGCGCAAGCTACCAAACGTTAGCTGCAACATGCTACGTGCTACGTTTGTATTCACTGTTGTTCACTAAAAGAAAAATAAACACATCCACAGCTGACTTTTACAAAACAAAGTGATGTAGCCTGGGCGTCATTATGTCAGATTTTTTTTACAGATCTATTCTCTATTTTAATGCTAACAGGATGTGCTAGCATAAAGCACAGTTGCCTTGCCAAAACAAAAACGCTTCAATAGACTCCAGTCTCACAGGCTCATGAACGCGGCTATGTAAAGTTGCCCCGACCTCCCAGGATTCAGTACTCGGTTATTTCCTCATCATGCTATTAAGCTAATTCTTATTAGCCACGACAGTGTTCCTGATATTATTCCTACGCCGTATTTGATGTGTCTCGGGTTCATTAAACCAGACTTGACACCTCAGAGTTCATTACATCGTGAGATCTGTTTGGCTAAACAGTCTTCATTATCATAGCTGTGACTTTTGTAAGTCACTCTGGATAAAAATGTCTGCTAATAAATGTAAATGTAAATGTAAATGTAAGTGAGCAGAAGCGCGAGCAGAGCCTTAAGTTATTCCCTAAAGTATGAACCCTAATACCGGGATCAGACTACACAAATTTAGCCCAATTTTGATACGATCTGACAAATTTCCAGCGCTAGGACCAAATGAGTGTCGGGGACGAGGACCGGTCGTGGAATCAGCGATGTGGCGCCTGGGACGCCCCATGACACCACGATGAAAAGTTTAGCATGTTCGAATTTTTGGGATCTTTTCAACTAGTCTGACATTTCCTACAACATGTTCTTTGATGATGACCAACAGGTCAACGGAGTGCTCTGAGGCACGCATATGGCGAGAAGGCACTTCAGCAACCCAGAGTCCGTACTGTACTGCCTTCTTCGTGACACTCAGTAATGGGTTTTTCTTCTTTGTTTTTCTCTTTTTAGAACACAAAACCGCCAGCATCACACATAGAGCTTCTGTAGCTTTGACTAACAGGTTCTTGACCCGTCTTCCTGACCACCTGCGAACGATGATTGGTCCGTCGGTCTCCCAACCAAGACGCGGCATGAATTGATAGCGCTAATCGGACATAGTGAATATCGTGAAAGACAAAAATATTGTGTAGCCTCATCCCGGCGTAAGAAGACCTAAGGGAAGTTGCTAAGGGTGTCTTAGCTATGGGTAAACAGTGAGGCATTTATTACACTGACCTAGCTGAATTACACTTACGCTACAGAGACTAAATACAGGTTTGACCATCACTCAATTTGTGAAATCGCTAATAAAATTAAGCTATAATACACGAGAGGGAGTGCTATATTGTGAGATATTGGAAATGGTGTTTTGCGGTCATAGACATAAGGCCGCAGGCCGAGTACTGAAGATCAGTACACCAGTGCCAATATATCCCAATATTGGCACTTTGTATTATTGTATTATCGATTGTATTATTGTGATTATACCACAGTTCTGTTATCAGATTTTATCAGTTTGTTTATGAACATTCCTCCAGGTAAAATAGTTCCATTCTATCAGACAACCCGCTGCTAAATCATCTAGCGCTATATACATGGCTAACTTTATACATTATACTTATATGTTAACTTTATAGCTGCAGTGTTTGGCATGTAAACGCTGGTGATGTTAATAGGGTTACGCAAGTGTATGTCGCGGAGTGATATTTGGAGCTCTTCGGTCCCAGTCCTGTCTCTCAGCCAATCAGAATGCAGGGTTGGAACTAACTGTGGTATAATGGAAGATGACCTCAATCAGGTTACCACACAGTGTAACCATGCTATACCTGCACTTTTACAGTTGTGGTTGTTGCAAAAAATAAAAATCCAATTTTGTAAGCTCCTGTCAAGAGAGAACCCTAACTGATTGATGTAGGTATTGGCAAAGAGTACCAGGGGGGTGGCATGGTGGCGCCACAGGTAGTGCTTGTGCTATATCAGCTTTCACGATGGACTAAAAACTATTGGTTGCAAAAAAAAAAAAAATAATAATTCACAATTTAATTCTTTGAGACACTTGTGCATTAGGCAGCAGGAGACATTTCACAGGAGGCTACATGAGGAACTTCTCCATCATCGCAGTCACCCATTCGTCCTCATATGTTCACATGCTCCAGGTTCGTTCTTTCGTTCGTTCATGCAGGTGATGCAATGTTTACTGACAGAAACTCATAAAGTGTGGGAAACGGACACCTACCTACAGATCTTCTAGAGCAGGCCTGCTCAATCCTGGTCCTGGAGATCTACCACCCTGAAGAGTTCAGATCCAACACACCAACACACTCTAACGTTAAGTTGCTCCTGAAGACCTTCATTACCTGGATCAGGAGTGTTAGCTTTGGATCTGAGCTAATTTCTGCAGGATGGTAGATCTCCAGGGACCAGGATTGAGCACCAATGCTCTAGAACCTGTTCTAGAACCAGGTCTTTTTCAGCACTTTCTCATCCAGAAGAATTTAGTGAGCCTGATTCTTCTCTGCCTGCAGAAAAAAACACATATTAATTAGCATTAATCACGCTGGCATTCCGCGGCTTACCTGGACGACTAGGTATCTCTCCGAGGGTCTCTCTGCATCCTGCAGCGAGCTCTTCAGACCTGTCAGCATCGATCATCCGACCATGAGCCGTGGGACTCATTAAGGATCGTTAACGAGTCACAAAGTGAAACAGCTCCCTTTAGCTGCAAATGAATCAATGCAGGATGAATATATGGAAACTTCCGTACGTGTCGCGTCTTTTACCGTAATTAGCCTGTTTTTATTTTTTTTTTAGTTTTTGTTTTTGTGTGTTTTGCTAATCTCGTAAAGAAATAACGTTCGGTTAATTCCACAGTCAATTCCCTCATGCTGCGACAGTTTATCTCAATGAGACGCTAATTACTCAAGCAATCAAACTCGATCATTATCAGCCACATTTCCACGCGGTTATTAATGGGACAGTGATTAGAATCGTAACAGCTTGTCGTCTAATTAGAAAGAGAGTCATTTAATATTTATTTCTTTTCATGTTAGTAATTTAAAAATCTTTGTTTTTGTCGGGGTTTTTTTTCATTCAGTAACTCGGATGTAACCATGACGACCAGGTGGGTGTTTACTGTACTCGTAGTACCGTACTAAGCACATGGCCGTTCAGTTTCATCCAATAATATCGCTTTCCTCAGCTCATGCTTCCTGAAAGAAAGAATCAAATCCGATTCAAAAGAATCAATCAAATGATTCCTGGCTGATGGATCATTTGGTGTCTAATTATTCAAAAGCTTGCGAATGACAGACGCGATAGCACGCAGTGACTAACCAAAGCTTCTGTTTTTTGTATTTTTGTATTTCTCAGATGACTCACCTTGGTGTCTGCCTAGCTTGGTGTCTATATTTATTCCACTGTGTGTTCACTCTGTTCTCGAACATGATTCATCTTGTGTTTTGACAGACTGGAGAACAAACACACGTATTAGATAACAAAACACGGATCGAGAAATAAAAATACACACACGGCGGATGGTGTTTTTCCGTCTGGAGCGTATTTTAGTGCGCTAGATCAGCCTCGCTGATTCTCTGATGTGATGCGAGATTACAGCAGAGGGTTTTTCCTTCTTTCACCTGGTCTCACATCCCACAGTCTTTACATATAAGAAGCAAACATCTGAGAAAACTATGCTGAGAAACCCCGCGGATTGCTATAGCTTTACACTGAAGTACTAGGAAAACTGGTACACCAGTCTAATACTAGGTAGGTCCTCCCTGGGGCATGGACTCTACAAGCCGGTGGAAATATTCTGTAGGTAATAAACACCAGACTTCCTGCAGAACGCTCAAGGATTTCTGTGTTCCACAGCCAGTAACCTGATGGCTTTATTCAGTGATGAAGTAATGTACAGTATTACAGATCAATATTGTGTCTCGTTACAGTTACTATCTTTATAAAAACACGTTACTTCTGCGTCACTCACACAGATTTCCTGAGCTGTTCTCTGTCTGGGCTGTGGCACCAGCTGGTTGCCAGGTTTGGCAATTATACACAACTCTGGGTTTATTTTTCTGTCACTTAAAATACATTTAAATACATGGGTTGTGTTTTTGTTTCTAGGGTGTTTATGTTTGTTTGGAGATTTATAGGGATAATAAGGGTTTATTATAAATGACTTTTTGTAAATTCTTATAAAAATATCGGTAGTCACTGGTAGTCAAATATAATCTAAATATAATCAAGTCAAATAAAAATATAATTTGGATTTGTTTCCTAATTTGGCGCCTTTATAAAATACCTGTCTAATAAAGATAAATTACAAGTTCATACTGTTTCACAATCCACCCACAATTCTGTAACACCAAAATGAAATCCGAATTTCACCACTAATGCTTCAGAAGAGTTTCAGCTGGTTATCAAATGTCCTAGATTTAGTGGTCAAATAAGGAAAAAGTGTTAAAAAGAAAACTTGACAAAAAAGGGTTTTATTTTAACCTCTGACACAGACTTTTATTTAATTTATATTTTTATGCTGGAAGTATTTTCTAATGATGTCTAATATTTTTTTGAACTTTTAACAGTTTTACTTTTATAAATATTGGTTTTAAAACTGTAATAATTAGGAAAATGCAGATTAGTTCATAATAATAATAAATATAATAATAATAATAATTATAATAAATATAATAATAATAATAATTTATTACTATAAACTAATTTGCATTTTTTTAAATTCATTTTCTTAGCGTTTATTCCTGTAAATATAAACTTTGATGAGACTCTTATTTTGCCTTTACTGATATAATTATAATTTGTCAGGTCTTATACTCGTCTGTCCACATGTCTGTAATGTCTCAGTGTTTTGATGGACCCCTAAAGAACTGTTTATTAGACTTTATTTTTCTAATCTTTAATAACAGACTGATTTGTTCTAATGAAAACAGAACCATAAAGAAGTCGAGTTGATTTTAGACATGTTTGGTGTTTCTACTGCTGCTACAGTTTGTTCCTAAATAAACACTGAAAGGACTTTTGTCTTATCAACGATCTTTTTGTCCTTTCCTGATTATTTTGTAGATTTTATTCCAGTCAATTTGTTTGGGGTTTAGAATGTAAATTAAAAGTAAAATTATTAGTAATTGGATTATATTTTTCAGAAAGTAAAAATAAAATAAGGATAGTATTTCCTTGTGGATTTTTTTTTGTGATATCACTTTTCTTCAAGAGACAGAAGATGAAATGTATCATAGTATACACGATTCAAGTCATACGCATTGTGTATTTGGCACTAAAGCTTTCCAGATGAAACGAGAAGAAAGAGAGAGATTCATCCATCATCGCACCTCTTTTACCGTCGCCGTTCAACACAATTTATAGAAGCTGCGGTGGCGTAACATCAGCAAGGTCAGACTTACAAGCCCACGCAATCCTGAGGACTGACGTGAAATGCTTGTTTATTCCAACCTGAATGTCTAAACATAAATAAATAAATATATTCAATTCCGTATATATCAATACAACTGGCCAAACGGCTCCAGAATCATATTTAAATTATGCAGAAAAAAAAAAAAACTCACCTGCCTTTTCTACTCCACCAGAGATGTGAGTAAAAAAAAGCAGCCCGATCAAACTCTGCAAATGCTAATTGGCATGAAAACCTTCGGCGCGGACGGTGTCCAAGTTAGCACATAGCATCAGCGCGCTGTCGCTCACGCAGGCTCGTTGGCCGGTGATCGTTATGACGGCTTCCCTGTGTGCCCTATTACAACAATCTTTTCTCTGGCTGAGGAAATAAAGCTCAGGTGTAAAGCTACGGGATGCAGAGGGGCTCGTTAGAGAGAAGCAATTTTGGCTGCTAACGTGAAACGTATTTGTGTTGGAAAATTCGCAGGAGTCAGAGCGACCTGATGACCTCATGTTCCTGAATTTTCTACTGGTCCAATCATGTGGAGTTGACAAATGCTAACACGCAGCTTATTATCTTAACAGAAAAATCCCTCTAATGATGCAAAGACACTGGAGACTCCTGCCATAAAACACTAAAAACGTCGCCATAGTAACTCATACGTATGACGAAAATGGCCAACTGTACTACGCTTGACGTATGTGTTACACACACTCGCTGAGGCTGAAGTGATTCGCTCTCCCAGGCCCTTGATAGATAGACGTTATTAAGTCAGAGTCCGAACCTGTTTATGATGAAGAGCCAGCGCCTGTCTTTTATACTCAAGCCATCAATTCGCTGAGGAGAGGTGACCTGACACTGTCACAGATCACGGAGCAGGCTAACAATAACCGCGTCCCATGTGAACTCGAATACGTGTGACATAAACAGTGTTTCAGGGCACAGGTTTTCAACAGGGAGCTGCTTTCTAAATATTAAGACCTGACAGCACTGTTGTATAAAACATACTGCAAATACAGTTATACTGCCCCCCCCCTCCATATCTTGGAGGGAATGTTGCACAGTCGTCACACTGGTGCTCTGAAACCAGAGTCGTTTCGCGGCCACGCGGTAGCCATGTTTCTTGTAGTCGTGGTGAATATCCAACCTCTGAAATGCTATGATCCATCTCCAGAGCTCGATTCAACTATTAAACCACATTGTAAATTGGGATAACTCGCCTTTCTCATGGCGGAAACACTTTTGTTTCTGTATATATATATATATATATATTCTGTAGACATATATACCTATCGATTTATATACTCAGTGGCGGACACAACCAACGACACACAGGCTGGTCTGTTCCGGGTTTTCTGTTTTTCTAGCACTTTATTGTACGCGGTACCAAAAAAACTTCTCTTTACCCTACATTTATCTTAATATAACAAACTACATGTAAACTAGAGAGGAGCTCCTGAAGGAAATGTGAGTGTGACTGCAGATCAATTAGCATTAGCAGTGAGCATTAGCAGTTGCATTAATACAAACGTTAGCATTAGGAATTAGCATTAAGGCAAACGTTGGCATTAGCAATTAACGTTAGCCATTAGCATTAGGCGTCACCATCAGCCGTTAGCATTATCAATAAGCACTTAGCATTAATACAAATGTTAGCATTAGCAATTGGCTTTAGCCACTAGCATTAGCAATTAGCATTAAGACAAACATTAGCATTAGTAATTAACGTTAGCCATTAGCATTAGCAATAAGCATTAGGTGTTACTATTAGCAATTAACATTAGCAATTAGCATTAATACAAATGTTAGCATTAGCTATTAGTATTAAGACAAACGTTAGCATTAGCAATTAGCTTTAGCCGTTAGCATTAGCCGTAAGCATTAGTAGATTAGCAATTAGCATTAGAAGTAAGCATTAGTCATTAGCATTAGCGATTAGCATTAAGACAAACATTAGCATTAGCAATCAGAGGTTAGCATTAGCAGTTAGCATTAGCAACCAGAATTAGCATTTGTATTAGCACATAGCAATTAGCATTAGCATCAATATTTCCTCAAACAGGTGAGTATGTGTTCAAATAACAATGAGTGAATTATCTACTGAAATGAATGGGGGGGGGGGGTAAAAACAGGCGTGGCAGGAGAACGAGTGTGTGTGTGTGTGTGTGTGTGTGTGTGGGTGTGTGTGTGTGTGGGTGTGTAAAATCTGCATAAAAGTATAAAAGTGTGTTTGTTATTAAAAGATACAGGATTTAAAGTTGGAACAGAATCACTATCTCTCATCACTGTACCATTCTAACACTAATAACACTAGCTAGCGTACCTACCAATACAAGTGAATGGGCTGAAAAGGAAGAAGGGATGAAAACGGGTGTGGCAGATAAACGAGTGCGGGTATCCAAATTTGTCTAAAAGCCTGTGTGTCATTAACAGGACGGACGTTTTAGAGTTGGAACAGAGTCAATATAAAACACAAATACAAATGTCATTCCCCTTCGAAATAAATGGGAGGAAAAAGGAATAAAAACGCGAGTGGCTGGTGAACGAGTGCAGGTATCCAGAAGCTGTATACAAGCACCCCTGTCATCAATGGGACAGATGATTTAAAGTTGGAACGGTCTTAATATCTCAAATGTTGCGTGTTGTGATAGCCAGATAAGCAAGAAAAAGAAAAACTGGATAACAATACTGCAATCACACTAATAAACTGTCTAATTTATTTATACTGAATCTATGTTGAATAATAGTAATAATTACAAACAAAGAACAAGATCATTTTTTTTACAGTTGTAGCTTTGTAAAAGGAAACTTTAGACTGTGTGTTGTGTTGTATCGGTTAAGTGTTAACCTTGCTCATGTTACACAACGACGTTTTGACTTCCCTCATCTACTGTGCCTGTAATTTCCACACTGCATTCACACACGTTCCAGCGGTCTGAGCGTAAAAGCGCGAGAGCTCTGAAAATCCGTCCTTGGTGTGGAGTCATGGTGGGGCAGACCTCTCTGAGCACCGAGCGCGGCGACAAAACAGCCTGAGGGCAACTCTGAGAAATGTGGAGTCGGAGTGGAGACGGAGGAGGAGAAGGGGGACCACGCAGGGCAAAGTCAGCAGGGTTTCATCACAAATCATTTAGGGGAGCGGGGAGGTCCTGTGGGGTGGAAAAATCAAGCGTCTGAAGTGCTGGTAAACAACTTGTGAAAGTGCTTGATTTGGTAATTAGAGAAACACAAGGTGAGCAGACAGAGTCTGTCTGTAGGCATTTCTGTAATATTTATGGATTTCATGCTAGCCCCTGTCAGTCAGGGTGTCGTTTAGCCTGTGCGACTATTGAAAACGTTATTTTGTATCTACATCACCAGTAAATCTATAAAAAAAAACAACAACAAAAAGAAAACAATAGAAATGTGCTGTCTTATATTCAGAATCGTATGCTAAAGTCCCAGAAAAAACAGTACAGTAAACTACACAAGACCCAAAATCACATTGTCATTACCATGGGCGTGATCGATAAGAGAATACAAATACCGCTGAAAATCTGAAAGGGACGTGTCCCCTTTGCATTTCATAATTGTAATACTATACCGTATACACTATACAACATACACTACACACTCATACTACACAGTATATACTACACACTAATACTATACAGTATATACTACACACTAATACTATACCGTATACACTACTCACTAATACTATACCGTATACACTACACACTAATACTATACCGTATACACTACACACTAATACTATACAGTATACACTACACACTAATACTATACAGTATACACTACACACTAATACTA
>JAOVVF010000027.1:1518014-1529375 GCA_028565595.1 Duopalatinus emarginatus
ATAAGGATCATGAAAATCTGGTACAGACTGTATAAAATAAATAAATAAATAAACAAACAAACAAACAAACAAACAAACTGGTAGAGATCAGTGGTGTCTCCATACCAATAAGGGATTTGTTTAGCTGGCTTTCCATGGGACCCCTGGTACATCTACAAACATCTCTGACATATGAATGAAGTCTGTGCCTCCTTTTTGATACACTTGTTCATGTCGTGCATTCGTTTAGATGGCTTTAACCTCACGCATCTTGAGATGCAAATTACTGCTAGAGGAACACTCGTCTGATCTCATCAAGTCCCCAGATCTGAATGTTATCGAACACATCTGGGTTGCCATGCGGTGGCTGTGGAATATAGAAATTCTCCACCTCAGAATCAGATACAACAGGATCATGAAGCATTCTGCTGGAGATATGTTCGCTGCCTACAGAAGATTTCTGCAAGTTTGTGGAGTCTATGTTTTATGGGGGACCTTTCAAGTATTAAACATGCCCCAGTACACCCCCCCACCCCGCCACTGGTACCACTCGTCAAAAAATACAAAACAAATCTACAACACAGTGAAGCATCTGTTCCATCAGAATAAAACAGAAGCCAAGAAATCACCCATGCAGAGACAGAGAGAGAACCAACGTTTTCTCTTTTCTTTATTCGCACTGATATTCTTTATCCGTCCTGCAGTTCCCTGAGTGTCGTGTTAATGACACTGTGACTAATTGAAATGGTAATTAATTTTATTTTGAAATGAGAGTGTGGAAATGAGTTGCTGTTAATTACATCAGGCGTGGGAAAAACCAGATAGGAAGTTTGGATGGAAAGAAAGGAACTTAGTAGAATTTTAAGTTCACAGCAGAATTAAAAGATCAAAGCATGAAATAAAATGCATTTTATAACCAGAATAAATCTCTAAACACTACAGAAACGAGATACAGATGCATTTCACAAGATGTGTATGGAGGACAGTAGCAGGTTACGGCAAGGAAAAGGTGCAGGCTATTTGCTAATACCTTGAATTATAAAGGGCTACAGCAGGGGGCAGATCCTTCTCTAAAAAAGCCCCACAACTATGGAACAACCTTCCAATCTCAGTCTTTAAGTCTAGGCTGAAAACATATTTGTTTAGTCAAGCATGTTCTTTATAGTTTCCGTAGCTCTAGGCGTAGAGCTGGAGGGTTCATGGTTATAGAGTGCTTTGGTAAACTGGGATGTTTGGATGCTGTCAACACCCCCCCACCTATCTCACGCGTTCACTCAGGTTTGATGACGGTGGAGTGGCTGGCTGCCTTATGTCCCAGAACGCCCTCATGTCTGTCACCTTCCGGTTCTCCCTTGTAGTTATTCTGTCTTATCGAGTCTGCCGGAGTTTCTGATTGCTCTCTGTACAAATTATATTTAAAATGACCATTACATAAAAGATCATACCTAACTCTCGGTACTGTCTTCTCATCTTCCATTCTGATGAGCTACAGCTGCTACGGCTGAGGCACCAGAAGATATCAGCAACCCAGAGTTCTGA
Organism: Duopalatinus emarginatus; assembly: GCA_028565595.1. Lineage (NCBI taxonomy): Eukaryota > Metazoa > Chordata > Actinopteri > Siluriformes > Pimelodidae > Duopalatinus > Duopalatinus emarginatus. The sequence continues at coordinate 1,519,533 of JAOVVF010000027.1, forward strand.
TTCTGAGGACCTACACCTGCTACGGCGGAGGCACCAGGAGATACCAGCAACCCCAAGTTCTGATTCCTCCTGCTCCCCAAACCCTGCCTGATCCACTTTGACCCCCCTTATCTTCTTGCAGTCTCATCTGACCCACCATGGACATGGACAGTCTACAATACACCATAATGGACAGATATAGAAACCATGAATTAGATTACAGACTTTAATTTTCTGGTTATTTGCACTTTTATTTATAATCACACTGTCTGTGTCACCCAGATGAGGATGGGTTCAATTATGAGTCTGGTTCCTCTTAAGGTTTCTTCCTTTTTTCATGCCACTGTCACCACCGGATTCTCATCAGGGCTAAAATTTCTAAAAATTCTATAAATGTATAACCCTTTTTATCAGTTCTGTAAAGCTGCTTTGGGACAATGTCCATTGATAAAAGTGCTGTAAAAATGTTTAATTGAATTGATTGAATTGAGGGACCTTGACCTTGAAAATGTTATTGGGTGCTGGGTAAAAGACCCGTGGGGTTAAGGACTAACTGTGATGCCGATGTGACTGACGTCATGTTGATTAGATTCATTGGGGTTAAGGTTAAAGACTAATGCTGGTGTGATCTGAGAAAGATTTGAGAGGTCGTGTTGCGGTTTAGGATTTGGGTTTTAGGTTAAAGGTTAATGTTGGTGTGACTGACCTGCAGATTTGTGTGTGCTGGATTAGATTTATAGGGTTAAGGTTAAACTAATGTTCCTACCTACGTTTCGAGCGCTCACTCTGACGCGGGCTTTACTTGTGGTGTATATAAACACATAAGGACAACAGTGCTCCAATGAGTCCTATTTAGGAATCCTATGAGTCCTATTAAAAGGAACAGTCAGAACAGTGTTAGCGATGCTTAAAAGTATCGAACCACAAAACCGTTAGATCCGTTTGAATGACGTGGGCATTAGCGTGTGGTTTAAATGAAATGTTTAACCAACATCTCTGAGCGGTTATTACAGATTCTTCCTTCCATATGTCTGACCTTGTACAGTACAGCCCAGGGGAAAAAGGCACAAGTTATTATTTTGTGAGTAGTGGGTCTAATTAGTGTATGTAGGAAACTCACCTGGCCCTGGTTTGAAAAAAAAAACTGACACTGGGCTCTGGGCTGGTTAAAAAAAACAAACAAAAAAAGTAAAAGTAATTAAATTTCTGGCTAGAGCAGATGGCCTTTAGTCAATATTTAAATACATGTATTGTTTCAAAAAAAAAAAAAAAATCAAGTTATATGTTTTTGGCATTTTTAAAAATTATTTTCAGTTGTTATTTTATTGAGTTAGAAATTAGGAATTTAGAAATTAGGAATGTTGTTAACAAACCCAAACTTAAAACATTTGACTAAATAACAAAGAATTATTTTCTATTTCTTGCAACTCAATTAAATAGTTTGGGAAACTTCATTTTCTTTTTTAACCGAATTCTCCTGCACACTTTTTTTGGAATTTCTCCCTCGGAAAACTTCACGGCTCCAAGCGATTATAAAAAGTCGAAGCACATTTTTCATAAGCAAGGTGAGCGCTATACTTGTTAACTCCATACGTTTTTATGACCCACCTGGGTGTTTTACCATTGTACAACAATCAGTTATATTCATTTTACAGCTCTGTTTTAGGTACTGTTACAAACTCATTAACTGCTAGCTAAAGTCTTTCATAGATCGTGTTATATTCGTTAAAAGCATTTTTATGTACTCGCACAGGTGTTTTGTTTTTGTGTCTAAAGTTTGTAGGCTCAAACTGTGTGTTACTTGGATAACTAGCCAACCAGATGCTAGCCAGCCAGCTTTATTTATAAACCATGTTTATAACCGTTATGACCCATATATGTATTTTGCTTTCATGATCTCGTGAGCTGCTTTGCCCCATTTTGTGTCTGTTGAAAGGTTAAAAGTACTTTGATCTACTTTGCTTTGGTTCACTTGTTTTGATTAAAAAGTCTGACTTTACTAGTAAGAAAACTTTTTATTTTATTTTTATTTTTTTGCAGTAATGGAGTAATGCACTGCTCAGAGTTAGTCAACATTTTAATTAATCTTAGGATATGTTAGGCAGTTATACAGCTATATTATTAAAACACTTACTTATTTTTAAGTTGACTGAACCAAAAATAAAAATGTGTTCATGTTGATGTTTATGCTATTTAAACTTGCTTCCTTTAGCCAAAAAGCTGAGTCGTCATGTTTAAAATATTGTGTCGGATCAACGCGATACTGTTAGCAGTTGGCGTAACACAAAAAAGCAAAACGTTGCCTTAATTGTTTTTTGTTGGCCTAATGCTAAAAAGCTTAAAAATGGACGACTTGATTTTTTAATATTCAACTTGATGTTTTTATTAGTCAACTTAAATATATTTGTTCGTATTGACAGTTAAGTTTATATTATTTCTGCACTTTTTGTGGTTGAAACACTAATTCACCATACGTAAAATATTGTGTAGGATCAACGTAATGCCATCAGAAGTTGGCATAACTTAAAAATAAAGCATCAGGCCAAAATAAAATAAAAAACGAAGGCAACAATTTGCATTAGTTTTTTAAGAGTGAACCATCTACTCAATCAGCTGGATTAACAAACACACGCACATTCACACAAAGCATCTTTAGGCTTGACTTTGGCTACAATTGCTTAAAAAAAAAACTGTGATCAGAAATGTGAAGCTATTGTATAAAGAATCCTGTGTAAAAATAGTCTTTTTTTTCGAGAATCAAAAGAAACAGAAATGAATACATTGGCAATAGTTTTTTTTGGGGGGGGTTCAGACATGACTGCAGATGTGTGCACAGGCTAGAATTTATTTATTTATTTATTTTTGGCCCATCAGTTATGGCTCTTTGCCGGATACATATGCATGGAAGAGTCCATCTCTACTTCCCTGAGAGCCACAAACGAGTGGATTAACATGCAGCACCACTGATTTCTGGCTCTTCAGCTAATGGAGGGAAGAAACACAGGCTGTCAGCACACATTCAGCTCATTTATCAGGCTTCTGCTTGAGCTCTAATGGCTCCACTCTCAGGGTCTGACTGCCACTGAACAAGATTTAGTGCAACACTAAATACATGGCCTACGTTTAGAAAAAAAAAAGTGATAACTAATGTCTTCTTGGGTGTTTGGAAATGAAGCCACTACGATGCTGAAAACTGACCTTAATAAACAGCCTGGTTACATTCGGGATGGATTTCCACAAGAAAAGGCAATGACTTTAAAAGGCGCATCATCAGCTGTAACCTGGAATATAAGTTTTTAAAGAGCATTATTCCAATAACATATAACACTAGGTAGTAGAAGTTGTGATATGGATATTTTAAGCAACCTGTAATGATAAACTGAAGTGTTCAGAACTAACTAACACTTTATGTCACTGAAGCTTGATACATATAAGGAAACTTAAGAACTTGCTAAACTTTCAAGAAACTTCTTGTCACATGTCAATGACTCCAGCTGTTGCTTAAGCACACATCCAATGAGGTTTTTTTTTTGGGGGGGGATCCTTTAAGTATAGAAGGTCACAAAAACAGTGTGCTGAAAACTTTCACAGACAACCTTAAGACTGTTAAGTTTGAGATACAATGCTAATGGGATGGAAAAAGGATCTGGCAAGTTGGCTCCAAATACAAATGTACATTTACTAAATCTTTCAGTAGCTCAAGATTTCTGTGCAGCATCTCAATATAAAATAAAATTCTGTCATCTCTGGGGCTTAGATAGAACTTCAAAAAGATTCAAAAATTTGTATATATACTACAGAGCCCCTGAAGGGTCATGGCGTATTTTTTTTTTTTTCAGGTAAAATGGAAAAATTTTTTTTAATAATAAAAGTGGTGAGCACCACATTGTAAAAGAAGAGGTGGGACAAGAACAAATAAAGCGACTTAAAAATTACAAGGTAAGCTTATTTATTTAGACAGCCTTAATAAAACCTTAAACATTTACCAATTTGTTCCTTTCAAACATATACATGTAGGTGGGCTTTGCTAGATAATGTTAGCTACCACCACATAGTATCAGGTGCTCAAACAACAACAACAACAACAAAATAAACACCTCGTTCTGTTCACCTGATAAAGCAAAATACCCTTCAGGTCACTACCCAAATGTCCTTTCAGGGGCTCTGTAATATACACCCCAGCTCAGTGAAATTGTCACAGATCCCAGATTGTTCTAAATTTAAGGTCGGAGTACAAGGTCAGCCATGGTACACTGCCCCTGAAGCAGAGAGGGTTAAAGACCTTGCATGAGAGCTCAAAAATTGTAGCTCAGTAGTGCCAAAGACTGAACTGTTGAGAAACCACTGCCCTAAAGATGGTGTAAAGTCCTTATTCCCAGACCTGCCAACCTTGCAAGAATTTTATGCCTACAACATTGTTGACAAGAGTTGCGGCCTACCTGAGAATTTTGTCAGAAATAAAACTAAACTGAAGATATTATTTGTAGATAAATGAATAAATAATTATAAAAACTGAATCAGAAATACTTTATTAATCCCAAAGGGAAATTATAAAATAAATAAATAAATAAAAAAATTAAACGCAAGACTAGCAAGCTGACCTACCCCCCACCCCCACCCTGCGCTCTCGGCACATGCAACATGCTAATTGGCCTTTTTTGTTAAAGAGCACGACTTTATCCTGTGCTCTGATTGGCCAAAAGCACTCCGCTTAGGCGCAGATCTCTCAGAAGTGACAACATTGTGACAATTTGACTGCATCTGGTGAAATGCACAATCAAACAATATGCATACTTTAGGATGTGGAATCGTACTAAGATGTACTAGGAGGTCAAAATGCATCCATGTTGGCAGGTCTGTTTTCCAAGCATCACCATGGTTTCAGTACCAAGGACAGCTACATAATCTATGCCCATAGAGGTCACATTTCAAAGTTCGAGTTCACTGACTACTCTAACTCCCCAACTGAATGTAGCTCAGAACGGAGATAAAAACTCATCTCATCAAGGAAGATAGATGTCAAACTTATCCCATCAGGAACTGTACGCACTAGAAGCAGCGGTTGTGAGACGCTGGGCCTCTCTAAGCTTGTTGTGGTCTCCAAGTGGCTGAACTTCCTCCTGCCCTGTCTCTATAAAGACCCCAGACCAGAAAAAGTATAAATGTAGGATTTTAAAGTGGGAAGCAGTGCCCAAGGCTTTTAGTAGACAAACAAAAACCAAAAAAAAAGTCGAGAAGTAGTAAAGTAGAGCACAATACTAGAGAAGTAATTATAACTGTTTATTACCTGCAGCCCAGTGCTTGGAATAAATCGGGCAAAAAAAAGAGGAGTATTAAAAGTATTAAAGGTTTATTAATGGAGCCGCAGGTATTAAAGTGACCCAGTAAGACTGGGATAGACTCTCAAAAGATGCCTGTTTAAAATTTACAATGAAGAAGAAGATTAAAGTTATTAAAGTTTAGAGCTGGGAGTGGACTTATTGGTCAAAGATTTTTTTTCTGACATCATTCTGATGTCTACAGCGTGAGATTGTGGTGATTAAATTACAGCTCCTGTGGATACAGCTTTGGGCTTTGAAATGGCTTGTCAGCGACTGAATAGGTACCAATGTGTGATTAGACATCCAGAAAGACTGAGGTCATGAGCCATGTGATTAGTTATTTGGTGAATGGAACTGGCTTTTCTGTCTGTCCTAATTATGTATGAAGATGAAAGTGAACTATTTGCTGGCAGAGGAATGTGACCCCCGCATTTAACCCATTTAACCCAGTGAAACACACACACACCAGTGAACACTAGGGGGCAGTGTACACATTTGGGGGGGGCAAACCAAACCACAGCGTCCAGGGAGCAGCGGGGTACACCTCAATCATGTCATTGCCCTGAGTTAGTCACGTCTGGCCCTGGGCAGAGTTCGAACCCATGACCTTCTGGTCATAAGACCGATTCCCTAACCACTAGGCCACGGCTGCCCCTATCTGAGGTGTCAGAATTCAACGTTATTGTCTTCACAGCTCCAAAAGGTCACAATGGGTTCCATTCTGAAGGCGGCTGCCTGGTCAGTCATTGCCCATGAAGGCAGCTCCGTCATTCTGGCAGCGTTCTAATCGACAAGGTCCCTCAGTAGGCAGCACATCTGGGACATGTTTCATAGCCAGTATAAACCATATACAATGACTAAAACTTAAAAAAAAACAGTTCCTACAGAAATAATGACATTTCCACAATTAACCCCTAAAAGTACATTCACATGAAACCAGCTCATCAATTTTTAATGTTAATTTCACATTTTAGAAACGTTAGGAAATAATTAATCAGGTTTTATAAAAGTGTGACATTTGTTTGCCAATACCCACTGACTCTAGTGTGGAACTGCATCAAGCATAGTTACAAAAAAAGACAACAAGCTAAACAAAAACAAGCTCCAGCCACTCTGAGCTGAATTTCCCCCGAAGGTTGCCTCTTCCTCGTCCCGAGCTTTTATAAAGGCCTCTGTGTCTCTTTCATCCCTGGTTCAAAACAATCTGAATTAATAACAGCGCTTCATGGAGTTCACTATAATAATATATATAACAATTACACATTAATAACTTATTTATAACTTACAGTGATGTATAAGTTAGTTATTTAAGTGTTCTCAACATTTTAGACCTGGGCGACTGCATTAGCTAACCTAGCTACAGCTAACACAGATAGTGCGCTAAGCTAACGGTGGCTTCAGCGGTCTGTAGTACAGTTTAGTTAAAAACAACTTTAAACTGCTTATTTTAATAAATACAAGCAGCAGGTTGGCAACATAGTCATGAGAAACGAAAAACCTACATAATTACATAGTACAAAAAATCGTCTCCTGAGGTGAGTCCGTCCGCCGTGTTTTTCTAAAACTGAGCGCTGGAACTCCGAGCTGGTGAACTGCATGATGGGATTGCCTTCAGAGGGAAGGACACATGTTACGCTGCATTCAGAATTTTATTAAAATCAGGACGCTGCCCAGTTAGGGTCCTGATGCTGCCTTTTGAATAAGACATTTCCTTTCATAGGAACGTGCACATGCTGTCTAAGAATGATGGCCACTTAGGAAGCTGCCTTCTGGATGGGACTGCCTGTGTATCAGGTTTTCCGTCCTGAGTAAAGAAACAAAAATCAGTGTTCAGCACAAAACCTGAGGTTTCTCTGTTCTTGTAAATCAACTTGTAGTAAAGTTCGTTTTGAGTGAGAAAAAATAAGGAGTCAAGAGGCAGGCTTTGGAAAACTTTGCTTCACTTTTCAGCATTTTTATTAAATCATACACACACACACAGCTCTGTGCTGGCTCATCTCTTTCTCTCTGACAAGGCACTCCTTTCTTTCTCCTTTCTCCTCTCCACTGAATAAGGGACATTTCTCCACAGGTGGAAATCATCACACTTACCCTCTGGTGCAACCTGCTCACAGCAAACGCTTGACCAAGCCTCCTGCTGCCACCCAACACCTTGCTTTAGAACACAGAGAACTGGAGTGGTAATGAATCAAGACACACCTGTCATGACTGTTTTTTTTGCCTCTGAAGACTTTCCCTGCACCTCTTTACCTCAGCACTTAATCAGAACCGAGTGTTTAAAAAATGCAACCGGATTTGAGTAATGGGGTGTGAAAACCCCCCCCCCCCCCCCCTCTTCAACTATTTAAAACACAGTTCCACCCAGCTGAATGCCTGTCACAAAATGAACACCCTGGAAAGTTTGGTGTATGACAGCGTAATTATCAGTCTTTAATAGCGTCTTCATGTGAGAGACGGGCGGTAATGCGTGACGGAATATTTTTTTTGTATAAGAACAATAGATTATTTGTACAGACTCAGACAAGGTTGTTTGCATGGGAGACAGTGTGTGTATGATGTGTGTTAAGACGACATGCTGGCACAGGAAGCCATTTTAAAGCCTAAAGGCTTTAGTTAATGAGATGCCCTAAAAAGTAGCCAATCACCGCTATCGGGACAATTTTTCCGATATTGTGTCTTGGTTCTTAGTAGAAGACATCAGGGTCAGATGTCCTGATGTTACACATTTCATTAAAAAGTAACACAGAGACCAGGTTTCAGTATTTATTTTTTATGTCCCTGAAATGCTGTTTGTTGAGACCCAACAAACCCAGTCTTCTACAACGGCAAAGCAAAAAAAAAACAAAAAAATACTGGTACGCCAGTCTGATACTTGGTATGTTTCCTACAGAGCATGGACTCCATGAGCTTGTGGAAATATTCTGTAGGTAATGAACCCCAGACTTCCTGCAGAATGCTCCACGATTCTGTTGTATTCTGAGGTGGAGGATTCCCATGTTCAACAGCACGTTCAATTAAATCCTGTTAGGATTGGCCAGTTCCCTCTGTAGCCACCAGGGGGAACTGGTCGACCTATTTGGCCGGTGACGTGCTCAGGTCTGATGCGGAACACCTGGCTGAGTTTCCATATAAGTGGAGATTCAGCAAGACTTCTGGTGACACACCTTCAGCTACCTGTGCTTTCTTGCACAAGATAGAGGTTAGGGACACTGGTAAACAGCAGGCCTTATAGAGGGTCACTGGTAGCCCAAGGGGGAGAGGTAACAGCGTGAACTTTTAGGGAAAGGTCAGACATTTGGTGTGACTCCTGTTTATCTGGGTGACTGTCTCCACGTTGGACAGGTCGCCACACCACTTTCTCTGGCCTTCAGGCCCTTTCTCTTTGTCTCTCGCTGACCCTCTTTTCCTGTCTCTCTTCCACACTGGCCTAGGGGTTAATGGTGATTCGCTTCTCAGCGGGAGGCCGCCATGTGACCAACCCTCCCTCTTTCGTCTCCAGGAGAGGGCGCGTGACGCCACACGGTCTCTCCGCCCGCTTCCGCTGAGCATCACCCATGTTCTACCTGCCTGTTGGAGGCAGAGCCATGCTGTGGCTTGGCACATGCCTTTTTACTTATTATTTTTCATTATTATAATTTTCTTTTATGTTGTGCTCTCAAGCACCTCACATGCGCTCACGGATTGGCTGTTCCGCGCCGGTCCCTCACCCGGGGGACTCACACTGTAGTACCAGAACTGCTCGGGTCCGAGCAGGTGGTGTAACAAACCTTTCTTTAACGACATTCTGCGTCTGCTGTCGTACAAGAGGAATAAACCACTTCACTTTGCGCTGTTGGAAAAAAAGAATAAATCCAACCCGTTACTGATTATTTTCCTAGCACGGCACAGCGCAGACTGTTTTATTCATCACAAATCAATTTTACATGACGCCGTTAAGACAGTCACCTTGAGCTGCTCTCATTATAAATCTGTCTTCTGAATCATTGTTATTATTCAGAAGTTTGACCTTGCCTAGGCTGTGTCAGTTCAATGCGATGAGAATGACTTCTCCCGTGAAAGATGAGGAGGCCGAGAATGTCTGAGAACGAAGAACGATTTAATTCGTACGTGCTTGCTCTGGACAGACTCCTGTCAGCACTTTGCGGTTTATCAAGCTGAAGCCTTGTCTTTTTGCTTTATCATTTTAATCCCTCTTTTACGCCTGAAACGTGCAGCTCACGTAAAAATGATTACATAAAATCAACAATGTTGTGCACTATTGTCTCTGTTTAACGCGTGTACACCAGGTTATATGGCTTCTTTCGTTTTAGTTCTGAGGAATTTTGGTACAGTCTGTTTGACCAGAAGGCATTTAAACATGTGCAATATTCATTCTCAGCTCATTTTTTTTTTTTTACCAGAGTCTTCATGTACAGAGATAAAAAGGTGAAACTGAATAATTTATTTTAGCTGAATATGAGGCTATTTTCAGAACATGGAGAATCTGAGGGCTGCATGGGGATGTGTGTGTGTGTGTGTGTGTGTGTGTGTGTGTGTGTATATA
>JAOVVF010000027.1:1529475-1542061 GCA_028565595.1 Duopalatinus emarginatus
CCCCAATTTTTCCCCAGAGGTGCAATCATTTATATTTAGTGGGAAAAACATTTAATTTATAACAAATGTTTTGTGCATCATTGAAAAATTGCATGAATCTAGTCTTATGTTCACTCTTATGCAGACCAACATGGCATTTTAGTCTAAAGTACAATTTTCGCCACACTAAGGTGCAAGAAATTGTGGTAATAAAAACGGACATAGCGGTATGTACAGCTATATTGCAAGCAGAGATAAAACGGTTCCCGATGTCACAGTAAACCGCGGTAAAATTAACGAAAGTTAGTAATATAGTCTGAAATTTAAACTAATGGTAAAACGCGGTGTGAAAAACTCGCTGTACGGCGTCAAACTGACAGAATCATTCTCTCAGAGGCAGCTGTGTGTGTAGAGGGAAAGGAGCAAAAAGACTACACACATTACATGCAATGAATGTAAGGGAACTTTTAACATGCATTTCTGTAGGAACTTCAGAATAAAAGAAATGTCCTGGTTTGTGTTGTTTAATTGAGTGGTTATGATTATAGTTCATTAATAATATAAACTAAAGATTTTAACACATTTGCTGTAAATGACTCTTCATGGTGTCCCCTACATAGTGCACTACTTATAAAAAAAAAACAAAAAAAAACACAATCATAATTAACCAGCAGCTGATTCCAAAATAGTGAATTTGTATCTGAATCTATTGTTAATGTTGATTACAGATGAATAATTTGCAATGTCATGATCCATTATCCACTACATAGGGAAGATAGTGTGCTTTTAGACGGGATGCTGTTAGAGTTTCGGAGATTAAACTTTCAGAGTGTTTCTGCCACAGTTCAGATATTCATTTAATTTATGTTTTACTTTTAAACGTTAAAAAAAAAAAAAACATTTTAGTTTTAAAGCGCTGGTGCTCTGTACTGATCAGGGCTACAGTGCCATAACTGCACAATAATGTGGCAGTTACAGTCAGGACAGAAATTCGCCGACCGAACACTTCTTACATCGAGTCATTTTACATTAAGACCACCTCAGAGATTTAAATTTCTATTAAGGGAAATAACTAGTTATTGTAATTCTTCTTCTTATTATTATTATTATAATTAATAATAATAATAATAATAATAATAAACAACTTATTAATCATAATAACTATAATAAAATAATGTATCAGTATTTATGCATTTATTTATTTAACGTTTCAACACACTTAAACAATATCACAATAATACCGATAATCCTGATAATTTTAGTCATGATGATGATCTGATTTTTTTTATACCGTTTCATCTCTAATTGCAAATGTGCAGTTTTCACATGGTACAGTTGTCAAGTCTGAGAGCAAAATACATAAATTTTCTTAATGTGCCAACAATAATCAGAGAGCACATCTGATATTTAACTAAGAAGTCAGTGGAGTTTTGTTTATTTTGAAACAGGCCGAATCAACTCAGCTCAAATCTCCATGGATTTAGATATATATATATATATATATATATATATATATATATAAAGAAAATTGATTGAAATCGAATTGTGACCCTAAACATCTGAATCACATCAAATTGCCAGACAGTGAAAGATTCACACCCCTTAATACAGAATTTCAGTCACCCCACAAAAAATGTTACAGATTTAACTTGGTTTAACTTGTAATTCAGTGGGAACATGATTGAAATGTAAAAAGACCTGACAGACTATACAACATACCGACTATGGTCGACTAATTTTAGAGGGGAAAACCTGCAAGTACTTGTATTTATATGAAGAACTAACCTATAAACAGCACATTGTTTTTTGTTGTTTTTGTTTTTAATTTGATTTTTTTAACACTGATATAGATAGTGCGTCTTTATGCACTGGATAACAGTCAAACGTTTTTGGGGCAATTTGCATAGAGACCCATGAGGAAAGAGTGATTAATGAACCCAATTAAGAGTGTGAATTACACCCCTAAATCACCGCTCAACACACTGGCCATGGATTTGATGGACTGAGCGTCAGCCAAACAGCCACTCATAAAAGAATTTACTGCTCTTAAATGTGCATATGAATCTGCAGAAAATGAGAAGCCATTTTTCATCCAGTTCCACCCATCCATAACAGTCAACAGCAGTTTCTAATCATGTAATAAGAATCAATGAAGCTCAGTAAAGGTTAGCGGTTTGCAAAGAGTTTCTCAAACTCTGGGCCTACAACTATTTTATTAGTAAATGAACTATTCTTTGATATCATGTGCCAGGAGGTAACCATAACAATTAATTAATTTTAATGGAAACATGTTTGTTTTTTAGTCCATATATGCTTAATGTTGGAAAAAATACATTTTACCCTGACTTACTTAACTCTGCTTGATAGCTGCTTTAGTTTAAGTTTTTGTAATTTTTTTGGCTGAAGTGTTTTTGAGTTACAGATATTTGCCTAAAGTATGCATGTTCTAGAAGGGTTATTTTGCATATGGTGGCCATATTAATTATAGTCAACATTTTTTTTGATAATTATTGAGTATAAGGGTCTTGTTTTTTATGAAGATTTTTTCAGTTTTTGGGTATAAACTCGGACCAGTTCATGTAAGTAGGGTTTTTGGCCCAAAGAATTTTATTGTCTTTTATGATGTGTCACTTTGAATTTTTTTGAAATATAAAGTGCATTACAAATAAAATGTATTATTATTATTATTATTATTATTATTATTATTATTGACGAACTATATATATATAGTCTGTGGAAAAAATGGGGTACAAGATATAAGCAAAAACAAAAAAACCTTTGTTACAGCACCCCCTTTGGCCAGTTGGTGTCATTTTTTCATGGCTGAGTCATGTCACACCTACAGTATGTATGTATGTGCCAAATTTGGTGTTTTGGGCCTTACTGACTTTGCTCCAAGATGCTTTTCATTTGTGGGGGAAAAGAAGAAGAAGAAGAAACCTAACAAATACAAAACGGTTCTTTGAGGTTGATTAAACCCTGAAAAAAATAAACTGACCATAACATTGTTCAACTGCTTACAGTGGCCCCCGTCAAGGGATAGGATATACCAGGTATGTCAGTTCTTAAGGTTGAGGTGTTGGAAGCAAGAAGAATGGGCTAGTGTAGGAAATCTATTCGACTTTAACAAGGACCAAATCATTAAATCTACATCAGAACATCCAAACAACATCAGGTTTTGTGAGGTATTCCCGGTAGGGGTGGGCGATATGGCCTTAGAATAATATCACAATATTTTAGAATACTTTTGTGATAACAGTAGATTTGGTGATATATTTCAACAACATACAATTGCAACAAAATATACTTTAGATTTTTATGTTTGTAGCAATTTCAAACATTAAGTGGGAACAAATATCTGTGAACATGTTTTTTTTTTTTGGTGTAAGCAACAGTAATGTACCAGAATTCTGAATAAAATAAAATGTGTAACAAAAAATAAAGTGCGAGTGTCCGGGAGTGCTGTCTATCGATGGTCGACCTTTTTAATAAGCTACGTGAAGCCTTCCTTTATTGTATGAACTGGTATCATATATTTAGCCAAACAAAATGCGATGGCTTCCATAATTCCTTTCCAGCATTTGCTTGTTCTGCCATACGGAGTTCAGCTTTCCAAAGACACAGCGATGCTATTCACAGTCAGTGTAGTCTGTCTGCATGGGTTAGCGCTCACACTGGCTGTCGAGCTCCTCGCGGCATTCGTCTTTCTTTGTACTCGGCTGCGTGATTCTGCTCGAAGTGGTGAAACAGATTTGATGTATTTTTCACCGGTTGTTGTTACAGACCTTTTGCATGTCTTATGTATTACTGCGGTTTGTTGTGCAACTGATATTTTGTACCCAAGCCACCTCCACACTACTAAAGTTGCTTCCCTCGTCCACCGAAGAGCCACTTTCAGACATGCCTGTTGCTCTGCCTATGAGTCACGTAATGAACGTTTGAGGAGCAGGAGAAATCAGAACTCTGGCTTGCTGGTATCTCCTGGTGCCTTAGTTGTAGCAGGTGTAGGTTGGTGTGCTACAGCGGTAACATCACTGGGCTCCCTGGGTTCGATTCCCGATCTGGGCAACCAGTCTGTGCTACACCAATAAGGGTCCTTGGGCAAGACTCCTAACACTACGTTGGCCTACCTGTAATACCAGTAAACTTGTAAGTCGCTCTGCATAAGAGCGTCTGCCAAATGCCGTAAATGTAAATGTGTAGGTCATCAGAATCTGAACTCGGGGTTGCTGGTATCTCCTAGTGCCTCAGTCATAGCATGTGTAGGTCATCAGAATGAAAGGTAAAAAGAGCACAAAGAGTTAGGTATGATCTTTTATGTAATGGTCACTTTAAATACAAGTTGTACCAGAGAGCAAGCAGAAACTCCAGCAGACTCGCTTAGACAGCATAACCACAAGGGAGAACCGGAAGGTGACAGACACGAGGGCATCCTGGGAGTTCTTGACTCATCAGTATTAGATCCATCTGACTCTGATGGAGGACAAAAACTCAAATTGTTTTGGAACCACCATGGAACAGTTCCGTAACTTTGTGGTGTTCTTTGAAACAAGCGAGTTTTTCAGCTGAAGGTGAAGCCTTCAAGTCGTCAATCCCGGCAGCTGATCTCCACTCGGCAGCCCAGACAAGAGCAATTTAAAGATAACATCTTCACCCTCAGCACCTGCTCCGGTGCGCCACCGACATCCTGTAAAACACCACAGTGACGGGAAGTGAGCAGATTTATTGAATCTCGATAAAGAACTGTGACCTGCTGTAGTGACGAAAGATGCTTTGGGTGGCGTTTTACACTTATGCCTCTCTTTATCCATGACGATATCGTTACAGAACACACAGGATGATTTGCCGTCAGTCAGGAAGTTTCATCCGAACATTCAAAGTTTTTTTTCTATCGCCCAGTCATCACATTCACTCCAAGTATCTGCTTCGAGATGCTACCAGCTTCATAGCAGTCTCAGATCTGTCTTTTTTTTCAGCTGCCAAAACATACACTACTTAATTTTTTACCCGTTGCTTCCTCTGACTGGTCGACCAAAACAACATCTGCATATTTTACTAGCTGCTGAGTTTGAAGCGCTCGCTCACGTTCCCCGATTCCTTTAACTGAAAAAAATAAATAAATAAATAAAAAGCTTCTTCATCCATCACTGCTTCGAGTGTCTGCGGAAAGACAGCGAACCTAGAGAACGAGTACAATTAGCAAAAGAGGAGCGAGGAGTGAAAAACAGGAGAGAAGGAGGTGAAGAGTTAGGAGAACAGGAAAAGAGGAAATAAATAGTCAGGCACCGAAATGATTTTTTTTTTTTGCCCCAAGCCGAAACCCGAACAAAATGAAACTTTTTTTTTTTTTCATAATGTTTTATTAATTCTGACACTTTTTTTTAACCACTTCGTAAATTAAATAGGCAAAATGTATTTTTGTCTTGGTTTTCAAATATGAATTTTTTTATGAACTGCAATTTAAAAATATTTTTTGATCACTGAACATTTTAAACATCCCAGCAAACATAAATAAAGCACAATGTGACTTCATAAATTAGCAGAATAATAATAATAATAATAACAATAATAATAATAATAATAATATTTTAATTAAAAGTAATTAAAAAGGTCAATATGATTTAAATAAATTAGTAAAACAAAAATGTCTAATTACTGATTACTTTACATAATTTAAATGATTAAAAGTATTTTTTATTTAACTTTTGAGTATTTTATTACATATCTAACTGACTGCTGAATGAATGTAACACACATAAACCCTGTACATCAATAACAATGAAGTGGACATAAAATAAATAAATATATAAATAGATATATAAATAAATATTTTTTTAAGGGGGGTGGCCTAGTGGTTAGGGACTGGAAGGTTGAGGGTTCAATCCCCGCCCCAGGGCAATGACATGACTTAGGTGCTGTTGAGCAAGGTTCCTAACTACCCCAACTGCTCCCTGGGTGCCGTGGTTCGGGCAACCGCTCCGGGCAAATGTGTACATTGCCCCCTAGTGTTCACTGGTGTGTGTATGTTTCACTGCACAAATGGGTTAAATGCAGAGATCACATTCCTCTGTGTGCAAAGTAGACGAATATTTCACTTTCACTTCACTTTCATTTCAGGTGATATATTAAAGTGCTGTAACTCTTTACAGATGTTCACCTCTTATTAATTCAGCAGAATGTCATTCTTCAGTCATTCTCTGACCTTTCAAACGTCTCCACATGGCAGACGTTTACTGACTGCCATTTTATTACCATGTGTGTGTGTGTTTTAGTAAAACTTCACTGTCCTCCAGTGTGACTCTCTGTGGTAAAATAAAGTGTTAAAGTGTGTACTACTATACAGAAGACTCTCTGGTTCTTGTCTGCAGGACCGACAGAGGCATTAAAAACACCATTTTCCCCCATTTTCGTCCAAGTAACTTTGGTTGGTGAATTTCCATTGCTTCCCTAGAAATCAGCGCTGGGCGATATCTTCCTGCTCTACTAGAGATAAAGAGATGGTGAAAGGGTGTGGGAGAATGAATCGGTATGATTGCAGATCCTGTTTAAGCAGGTTAGCAATTTCAGGAAATAAAAAGAATGCTAAAAGTGTAGAAAGTTAGTGCTGAAGGCTAACTTTCACCATGACACCATCATGAGATCAGGGTTTAGTCACGGGTGAAAAAACAGAATCAGACGGAGCTGCAGGGGGAAAATCCTGCGAGTGAGGAATTAAACACACTGCCATTGAATGCTGTTGACCCCAAAGGCTCTCGCTCTGTCTCTCTCGCTTTCTCGGTCTCTCTCGCTTTCTCTGTCTCTCTCGCTTTCTCTGTCTCTCTCGCTTTCTCTGTCTCTCTCGCTTTCTCTGTCTCTCTCGCTCTCCCCGTCTCAAATTCGCTTTATTGACATGACAAATGTACATTTGTATTGTCAAAGCACAGTTAAATATAAATAATGATAATCAAAAAGAGGAAAAAAAATACTTGTATTTAAAAAAATAAATAGTAAGTAATTAAAAATCATTATTATTAATCAATAAAAAAAAAGAATTCAAAATGTACAAAATATACGAATTATTATATAAAAGTATTATATAGAAATATTAAGATTACAACTAAGTATATCTAAGTATTATTCAAAGGCCTTGCATGTGTGTGCGTGTGTTCACTCACTGTCCCGGAGTGTGTGGCATTCAGAGACATATCTAGCTGCAGTGAACACTGATGATGACGTTTCTCTTTATCGTCTAGTCTCCTGAAATTGTTTATTTGGTTTTTAAACTGAGTAAAATATTTATTTCGGATGACTTAATATTTTGGGCGGTACAGTGGGAAGTGCACCTCCGTCTCTACCTCACCTGTCTCAGAGTGACCACACACTCTGTCCTCTCTGGGGGTCCAGGTCTGTCTGAGTCGTCCTCTCTCTATGGCCAGTCTGTGGTCACTGAGTCTGTATTTGGTCAGGATCCGTCTGTGCTTCATGTCTCGGACAGTAACGGGATATTCAGCCAGTGTATATTCATGTTTTAGGGCCTGATAACAGTTCAGTCTGTTTTGGGAATGTATTTGGTTTCTCCAATGTTCCAGATAAGTAGTTTTGCTGTGTTTAATAATTTGGTTTATTCTGGCTGGTGTTTGTTTCTCTCTGTTTCTCTCTCTCTTTGTATTTCTGTATGATTACAACAGACCATCTACTGGTCTTTTACACTCTCACTCTCTCTCCATCCATCTTTATCTCATGCCGTCTCTTTTTGCCTGTCTTTCAGTCTGTCCTTCTCTCTCTCTCCATTCATCTTTCTCTCACTCTTCAACTCTTTTTGCCTGTCATTCACTTCCCCAGTCCTTTTCTTTGAACCCCTCTCTCCCTATCTGAATTTCTCACTCTTTATATGTAGTCTGTCTGTCTCGTTCTGCCTGTCTTTCTCTCTCTCCATCACCACCCTCCCTTTTGTACGTGTGTATATTTTATTCCCTTTCACTTCCCTTTATGAAAAGTCAATAAACTACAATCAGACAGCTCTTCGTATAAAGTGTAATGTTGTCTATTTTTCATCTTTTCCCCGTTACCGGATTCCACTCCACACGAGTCTGCCGGTGTTCCAGGAGAGATGGGGAGATGACAGATAGAAATAATGAGACAGTATCTGCGTTCATGCCTATTATACTGTTTCATCTCTAATAGAGTTGGCGTTTTATCAGCGACTCTACAGCCAGAGTCTTTTTAAAACCTGCCACTGGCTCGGACTCTTTTCTCCAGGCGACAGATGAGGCTCAGGTAAGGAGCCAGGCGGCGAGACTGAGCGGGAGACTTTGGATGTGACTAGGAGAATCCATGTGCAAATCCTGTTAAGTGATCGTGACTGAATCACACCCAAATGACCCGATTCATTTCGATTCAAACTACATTTTCGATTCAAACTCCTTCATTATAAACTCCTTTGAGTTCTTCATGAGTGTCTGAACTCGGTCACACTTAAACTAGCATTATAGGCTAATGGCTAAAAACCTGGTGCTATCCATATGCCTAATGATCTGGTTATAGTTTATAATACGGATGTTGTGTTTGGGGGGAGGGGGTGTTAAACGGATGCTTTATGAACACACACACAAAACAGTCAGTCAGAATAAAAGAGAGAACACAAACAAAACAGACAAATAAAATCCTTTGTCACATCCAAATAAAAAACACAGGTGATAAAAAACAAACATGAATTCTGACTAAAGACTTCATGTTTTATAGAACTCACTAAATTAGTTGGTCAACTGCAAATAAATAAAATTATCTTAATTCATAAAATTATTAAATCTTAAAATTTTCAAGTTTTGCAGGAAAACACAGTAAATTCAAATGAATTAAAAGTAGGTATTAAAAAAAAAATCTCCAAACTCGACCTCTATACCATCTCCTTTAACCTCATAAAGACTCAAACATATTTAAATTGTTGGAAAACACAAACACAAAAAAATAAACAAAAATATTCTGTATAAATCCTCAGTAAAAATTCAAGCAACTTCCAAATGTACACGAAAGAAAACAAACTAAACGAATATTCACCGAGTTGTAAATTAGTTCTGACCTGCATGTCTGCGGTAACCCAAACATTAGCACGTGGGCCAAGTCGCAGCTACACCTGTGCTTTGTGCTGTGTGGATCAACCAAACCTGAAATGGCTGTAACTGTAATTCAGTCACATCATCGGTTCCGCGTGGCGTTGTTCTCATACTTATTGGCTATTCATGGTGTCTGTCAAAACATGGATGGAACCAATTTAACGACGCATTATCGGCTACGTCTGATACATATATCGCTATAATAATCGTTATCATTTTATTGCTCAGCTTTGAGTCTACTTTGAGAAAGATACGACTCATCTTTATCAAAGTATACAATGATCTGTATATAGTATATATTGTGTAAGAAATAAAACATGACAGTTTCCACTCCTTGAAGTTCCCATAACTGGATGTCCCCAAGTGCGTTATTTCTTTTAAGTGAAAGTGAACTATTTGCCTACTGTGCTCGCACACAGAGGAACGTGACATCCCGCATTTAACCCATCCATGCAGTGAAACACACACACCAGGGGGCAGTGAACACACTTGTCTGGAGCCGGGGGGCCAGCCCCAAACCACAGTGAAGGAACCACAGTTGGGGAAGTAAGATGCCTTGCTCAAGGGCACCTCAGTCGTGTCTTGCCCTGCCCTGAGCAGGGATCAAACCCTTAGACCTTCCGCTTACGACAGGTTCCTTAACCACTAGGCCACGGCTGCCCAAAACATCCATGAAACTGGTTCTTTACTAACACAGTAGTCAATTAAAATGGCCCTGTTCCTAAAATGTCCTTTAAAAAAACTCCCTTTTAGAAAGTTCCACCTCCTGACTAGCATAACGCTTACACTGGAGACTCCCTATATAAATTCCATCTCCTCCTTGTTTATTGTTTACCCACTGCACCTACCATATAAATCCTTTTCAACCAGTTGTTGCTATGAAGACTATCACCCCCTGACCAATCAGAATTCGACTGTGCTCTAGTGTGTTTAAGCAGCATCCATAACAATAAATATTGCACTCACTTACTGTGTGACTTACTAGGAGAGTGTAAGTGAACATCCTGTGCAGTAATATGCACGGACTCAGATTAAACCAAAGTAGTTTATATAAATCATCATTAAATCAGATTTTTGACAGAAATATCAAGTTGTATTTTTCAGAGAAGCACTCATGTGAAAAGGCGGCTGTCTTTCTTTGACCTGCTGAATACAGACTTCTCACATCAATGCTCCGGATTCATTTTCTGTAACTGCAGCTCGGACAGTAGCAGGAGATATAAACTGTTATACAACAGTCAGTTCTGACCTACGCTGTCTGATTGGTTGAGAAACATTCTAAGCGGAGTGCAGTGGCGGATTTAGGCATAGGCAGTATGGGCAGCTGCCCAGGTCGGCATGCGATGTTGAGGGAAGAAAAAAAAAAGGTGGTGATATTTGCGCATCATGTGACTAATGAACATAATGAACGGACGTATGTGAATGAGGTGTTTTAGTGCGGACGCCTGTGTCGTCATGTTCACATCAGTCATGCAGATTCTCAGACTCCTGTCACTTACGTCAAACGTTCATCTTTATATTATAACCACACCTCGTGTCACTCTGTCTGATTTTGAGTGGCGATGATCAACAAAGTGCTGATCTCTTTAGTACGAGCTTTAGCAGTCGTGGCCTAGTGGTTAAGAAACCGGTTTCGTGATCGGAAGGTCTCGGGTTCGAACCCTGCCCAGGGCAAGACACAACTGAGGTGCCCTTGAGCAAGGCACCTAACTCCCCTAACTGCTAGGCCTAACCTGTGCACCATAGTTGGAGGTCACATTCCTCTGTGTGCAAAACACAGTAGGTGAATAGTTCACTTATAAGACTAAAGCTGAACATTAAATGACTGGAGTGACCTAGTTGCAGTGACCTAGTAACAAGCTACTGGTTGAGGACCTCAACAAAAATATAAACACTCGCACTTTTCATGAGCTGAACTCATGTTTTTTTTTTTTGTGATTACACGTGGGCTGCGTCCGAAATGGCATACTCCCGTACTAGTTAGTTTGTGGCCAGCCTGAGGCACACCTGAGCAATAATCCTGCTGTCTAATCAGCATCCTGATATGCCAGACCTGTGAGGTGGATAGATTTTCTCAGCAATGGGGAAGTGCTCACTGACACAGATTTAGACAAATTTGTGAACAATATTTGACAGACAAAGGGCTTTTGTGTACATAGAAAAAGTCTCAGATCTTTGAGATCAGCTAATGAGAAACGGGAGCAAAAAACAGAAGTGTTGCGTTTATGTTTTTGTTCAGTATAAATAATTTTACGGAAAAGCCAAATTATAATGGCAAGTTATCACAATGTAAGCAATTTTAAACTAAATTTAATAGCTGGTGCACGCAAGATGCGTCAAAGAATTTCAAAGGTAGAAGTTTGGATTTTTACAGACATAAAATACTTACCAGGGATCTTTTCACGCGCTAGACGTGCAACAAAGCCTCAAGTAATATCAGGATTCAAAACTGGGGCTTCAACAAACATCACTGTGAGGAATTGGTTGTAGGACCTGATGCCCAACTCGAGTACCCCTGGTGTGTGCATGACCCAGAGCTGTTCGCCTCGCTTGTGCTCGGCAACACCGCCACTGGACACTTGATAACTGGAAACGTGTAGCCTGGCCTGCTGAGTCGCGTTTCCAACACTTTCAGGTGGATGTGTGGAGAAAACCCAAAGAAACCCAGGATTCAATAGCGGCGGGTGGTGGCTCCATAATGGTACTGCGTTTCTTTAGCCGGCATTCCATGGGAATCCTGCTACATCTACAAACCTCTCTGACAGGTGAACGCTGTGTGTACCTCCTTTCTGACAGATTACACCTCATCTGGGATGCTACACAACGTGCTGTGGAACACAGAAGCCTCAGAATTCAACAGTGCCGTGGCCTGTTCTGCAGAAAAGTATTGAGTCTTGACACACTTTTTCAGTTTTGTGTGAATTCATCTGGCTCTAGTGGGGCTGGGTGATATAGACAAAAATCATATCCTGATATATTTTAGCTGAATAGCGATATAAGTGATATACATTGTGAAAAATAATGTTAAAAATCAGTTTTATGAACAGAATATTCAGTTTTATGTTACCTCAACCTTATCTCTTAATAAAGTTCAAATATAAAACCAAATGTCTCTGTTTAAATATGTTTAAGATAAAGGTTTTTATTGGGTGTCTTAACTGTTGATTAACTTACAGACTTACAGTGTGTGTTAGAAAGAGATTTAAAAACAGTGGAATTAGGCTACATGGTAAGACCATATTGCACGTTAACCAAAAAAAGCAAAAAGCAAAAAAAAAGTGTTCTGGAAATGTATTTAACATTTCATTATTTAAAATTTAAAATAGGGCTGTCAAACGATTAAAAAATTTAATCGCGAATAACTGTATGAAATTCTGAGATTAATCACGATTAAAAATTTTAATCGTTTGACAATTAATCGCTTTTTTATCTATATAGATGAATAAGGCTTTAAAGTAAAATGTTACAATTAAAATGGTGAACACATGTTATGCTAAAAGTACTTGTTAAAAACT
>JAOVVF010000027.1:1563744-1575786 GCA_028565595.1 Duopalatinus emarginatus
CTATCTATCTATCTATCTATCTATCTATCTATCTATCTATCTATGCAAGGTGGTGTAGTGGGGGTGGGGCCGGTAAGTGTGTGTGTGTTTGTGTGTGTGTGTGTGTGGGGGGGGGGTGTTGCAAGACAAAGGGGGGGCCCCAACTGCAATGAACCAGCTTTGGCGGGGCCCAGCTTGCAAAAGGTTGAGAACCACTGGTGTAGAGCATATAGACTAGACTAATCTAACACAATACACTCACTGTTCACTGGACATTGTAAATATTCTATCATTTAAACACGGTATATATTTAGTCTGTATTTATTTATATCTAATATTACTATTTTTGAATCCACATTTCCTTGTTTATCACAACTATTTATCACTCTGTCATAATTGCACTACGCTCTGTTTTAATTGCACAGCTTTCCATATTTGCACTCTGGCATTGCACATTGCTTCTTCATATTTGCATAGTTTTTATATTTGCACTTGTGGTAGATGCTAACTAAAGCAAGGACAACCATCCTGATGTGATCGTGTTGCATATTTTTACCTATTTTGGAGGGATTTTTAGTTAACTTATGCCAATGTCTTGGTGAAAACATTGGAAAATGTTCCAAAATTCAAAACACTGAAATATATTGCCTTTTCATTAAAAGAGTTCTTGTTTTCATCAAAGTCTGGTTGTATGTTGAATAACTAGATATAGTGGTCGGTGGGCCCTATGGGTTTAGTAATATATTGTGATGAGTGAGCATGTGAACTCAATAAATACTGATCAGGAAATGTGCCTGACCTCGCGCCACAGCATGCCATAAGTTGCCACTCAAAAAAAGTCCAAGGTTGGCAGGTCTGTAACATTGTTGTTTATGATACAATGGAAAATGCTTATTAACATGCATTGTTAACATTTTCATGCTTTAATGTATAATGTATTCCAGTTGCTCTAATAAATTGGAGCAAATTTTATATTTCTCTCTGTTTCAATTTTAAAGGTACAGAACAATAAAAGGACCATAACTGTTATATTTAAGGTACAGATGGTCTTGTCACTGTGGCAGTACCCTATGGGAAGCAATTTGTACCATTTTAAAAAGGTAAAATATTTGTACCCATGACTGTCATGTGGGAAACTACTTTGTTTCTTAGGGTACAACATCATTCTGTTAAGATACAAAATATAAGGCTACACTTTTGTTCCTATAATTACTTCTGTACCCTTAAAGGGTACTGCCACAGTGACAAGTGATTGTACCTTTCTGGGTATGGAATGATTGTTAAAAGTCAGAAAGTCTCTCTCTCTCTGCCTTTCTCTCTTTTACACACACTCACACACACACACACAAAGGATTCTTTTGTACACACTGACCTGAGATAAACAGGGTCGCTGAAATTAGACAAATCATATCTGTAGGGAAAAGAAAATGAATTATCAATTTAACTCTTTAAATCGTTTACATCGATTTAACAATTCATCACCATATAGAAACAATAACACATCAGTGTGTACCCATTAATATAAGACTATTGTTAAGGTCACAGCTAGAACTCCTGTCCCTGCAGTGCTGTTATACAGACCATTATATTTAAGAATTCAACTATAATGTGGTATAAATATATCCATATATCCATACAAACATAAAAAGCAGATATCCATACCTCATATAGGTCATGTACTCCACACAGGTTGTGTTGTGAGTTTGAGGTGATGTACAGTTCTGTTCTTCTTCTCACCTTTTGGATCTGGACACAATGAACCTCTTATTATACAGTATAAACCCCTCTGTAAACCCCTCCCATTATTGTGGTAAGGGTCAAAGCTGCCAGTATGTCTAGTCTATTTTGCATGTGTTTCCGTAAACATTTCTGGTAATGGGGGTGTGTATTCTGAGCTCTTTGCATACTTCCATGGAAACTGAAAGGAATTTATTTCAGCATCAACTGTTTTTGTAGTGTTTAGTAGTGACGTAGTAGTTATGTGATATATAAATAAATAAATAAATATGTAAATATATATATATATATATATGTATGTATTATAATAATAATGATAATAAGAATAACCTTTTACTACTACTAGTTCCCACTATCAGGCTAGAAATGTAACTCAAATGCACGCCCCTTCCTCCTAAGGCACACCTCATGAAGTGCCTAAAACACAAGAGGGCAAGTGGGCAGGCAAGGAGGTCTTTAGGACGTGACCCAATATGCCCTGCAGCCTCAACAGAAAACTGGGGAGTAGATCCACTTTGGAAACCTGCCTACCCTTACTTCACCCCTTTACTGGTACTACACCCCCCCCCCCCAAAAAAAAAAATAAAAATAAATAAATAAAAATTCTATGCAGAGGTAGAGTTCCTTTTGGTTACGGGATGGTGGTGTAGCTGTGGTGTGCCGAGAAGATCCTGGATTTAGTATAAGCTTGAGCAGGGAACTGGAATAGTCCACTCTTGGCCCGGGATCATGTGGATGCTGAATCTTAGAACTGGACACGTCCACTCTCAACCTAGGATCTTATGGACGTTGGATCATTGATCCTACATTATATATATATTCCAATTCCTTTAACCACTGTAATGAAAAGCAAATGTTTTACCTTTGTATGTTAAAAACAATAACAACAACACACATATTCCCTATGGGTACCAGCAAATGTACCCACAAGGTCTAAATGATTAAATATTCCATCCTCCTGGGGATTTTTGGTCCCCATCAAGTTATAAAAACATGACCCTGTACCCCAACCACACACATATATATTGTACACACACAGACACTGAGCAGCAGGGTGACTAAAATGAGAAACCATATCTGTAAAAAAAACATTTAAAACCATTTTCAACATTATATATATATATATATATATATATATATATATATATATTGACATTAAGAACATACCATAATAAACCCTACCCTAATCCTCCCATCTTTTTGACATTACTGTCAAAGCCTGATGAAGTTCTGATAAACAGTAAACATCAACTACTTTGCATGAGTTTCAGTACACAGGTGAGCAATGAATATAGGTACGTCCATCACTTACACACACACACACACACACACACACACACATACACACACACACACACACACACACACACACACATTAGTTTCACAGCAAAGGTGGCGCAACTGCTAAGAAATTATGGAAATGAGACTGTTGCTTACCTTGGCAGTCAGTGAGAACATTTGCATAAAACAACATAACCTCCCAAAAAGGAAATAAATAAATTAATATACATGAGGTTCGATGGGGAAGTACAGAAACAGTTCTCATGCAGCAGTGACATGTCAGATAATTATTTTTTTAAATTATTATTATTAAATTGTAGCCAGTGCTCTTGGATTGATATTGAGACAGGAAACCCAAGCACCATTTTCGAGAAAAGAAAAAAATACAAAAAAAAAGATATTGTGCACTATTTTCATGATATAGTTTATGAATCTGATCTCATCCGATGTGATGAAGAGGTTACAGTCCCAGTGAAGGAGACATGACCTCTGTGACCTTTAGTTACAGTGAAGAAGGTGTGACTTCTGTAACCTTCAGCCCCCATGAAGGAGGCATAGCTAAATTGTTTGTAAGTTGTTTTTATTTTATTCTTTTCTGGTCAAAATGCATGCATTCATTCAAGCTGGATAATCAGTAAATATACAAAATGTAATACACACCATGTGATCAAACTGACTCTCACATTCAGAAGAAGATTCAAGACATTCTTTTCTTCCAGAGAAGATGCAGATGGTAATCACCTGTCGTGTCTGGCAGCTCACCTTCACACCAAAGACATGCATGCAGATGGAATAAAATTAAACCCCAGGGCAAAACAGATGTTCTCAAAACAGCCATCCAATACCTTGACCCACGTCATCTTTGTTTATTGCAAAATTGCAGAAGAAAAATAAATCATGTGATGATCTCCTGATCTAAAAAATGCCGCCTTGGTTAAGACCTGTGATTCCATTAGCTTGATTTTATTGGTTCATAACTCAAATTCTCAAAGGACAAAAACAAGGCTTTTAAATCAAACCATCTAGAAATGCCTTGACTGTCAACTGTCCCAATGATTGAATGCTTGTCCTCAACAACCAGCCCCATGATGCTGATGTCAGCCTTTCATAAAGACGCGGCCCAGCAATGATAAGTTGACGTCAAAAATGGAACATATGAGAAAGAAATGTTGTGAGTGATCAGATGGGAAATTCTGTCATTCTGTCTCTGAAGCTGCTTTTACAAAAGCTTTAGCAAAGTGAATGTATTCATTCTGCTGGAGATGTCATTTTCTTACCTGGTTATTTGGTAGCAATAGCCGTCACATGGCATACTGTTACTGGTATTGCTACAGGTCTGTACCAGAGCCTGTGAAATTGTGCATATTTTCAAAAGGGACCATCAGATGCAGATATTGTACCACGGCTGTCTAAAAATAGAGTTGGATACATCTTGAGGTTTAATGCATATCGCTTATTTGCATTCAGGAACCATTAAAATACAGCACCATTATTGCTTAAAGTTACAGAAAAAAACTGGCACAGATGAGCCTATAGTTGGTGGTGCCACCAGAATAGTATGGGATTTGTTTAGCTGGCATTCCATTAGACGTCAAGTGAACCCTATGTGTGCTTCCTTTCTGATGTCCTGCATTCTGATGTCCTAATGGGTTTGTCATCTTCCAACAGGACAATGCAACAACACACACGTCTATAGACTGCAAATTTTGGTTAGAAGAACACTGGTGTCAGTTTGGGGTTTTGCCATTCCTAAGTCACCAAAGTCTTATATGTGTTTGTGACACCTACATTTACATTTATGACATACAGCAGACATGCTTACCCATGTCCCAGGATGGTCCAGCCAGGAGTCTACAGTCTTGAACTACAGGTACCAGAACCCCCTGCCTACACACTATGTGGCTGCTTATGTTTGACATTTCTATCCCTACACATCCTGTTGCTTTGCCTAGTCTAACCTGTTTGTGAATTGCATGACTTGGGCTCATCTGTGAATGTGGTTTGGATTTGTTTAGCCTTCTTCTAATTGTTTCATTAAACAACCTGCCCCTGCCTCGGGAAGCCTATGATTCTACAGAAACCTCACATAACCAAGCAGTTGAGACCTTGCCTAAGGGCCAAATGATCAGAATAGGTAGTAGATTTAAAAAGTACAGTGAAAAGATTGATTTTAACACTTCATTTAACAAATAAAACATTTTTTAGATTGTATTTAAAGCTTTGGCTATGGGGCAGCTGTGGCCTCTTGGTTAGGGAACCAGTCTTGTGACCAGAAGGTCCTAGGTTCGATCCCTGTGCAGGGCAAGACACGACTAAGGTGCCCCTGGGCAAGGCACCTAACTCCCCCAAGTGCTCCCCAGGCACCATGGTTTGGGGCTGCCCCCACTCCGGGCAAGTATGTTCACTGCCTCCTAGTGTTCACTGGTGTGTGTGTTCACTGAACGGATGGGTTAAATTCGGAGGTCACATTCCTTTGTGTGCAAACACAGTAGGCAAATAGTTCACTTTCACTTTCATTACCTTTATTCATTACCTTTACCTCAACTCTAAAAGTGTAATGTCATAGTGTTGAATCTTCTCAGGCTTTTTTACTGTCCGTATTTGTTTGCGGCATCAAGATGAACCTTGCATTCGTGCAGGCTGAGTGATGTATCAGCAGTTCTCTGCTTCAGCAAGGCCACTAAAACATAAAGCCCTGGACGTGATGGGCCGACAGAATTCCTTCTGTGGTTAGCTAAGGACATGCACCATTACCTGCTTCTTTCAGTGGGATATTTTATATCTCTTTAAATGGGAGAAAACGGGCAGTATTCCTGCAAAATAATGGCTTCGCATCATTTACAAACACGCCACAGAGACGCTGACATGGCGTGGTGTGGCAATTGGCAATATAGCTCAGATCTCGGTTCCTATCTCTAGCCTCATATACGCTACCAGTAGTGCAGCTCTCGCTCGCTGTCTCACTGTATTCTCTTACTCCCACAGCTGACATTTCTGAAGAGCTTCTCATTTATTACAGGTCACACACACTAAAGCAGCCATTTAAAAAGACAAAGAGACTCACTGTGGTCCCATCAGTGCCCAGCAGCAACTCTTTCCCCTGGTCTTAGTCATACACTTACCTCATATTTTATCACATGACAGCACCTCACACTGGTGGGCCTCCTTTAATTTGGGAATTGTCAGCTGTTTTTTTTTTTTTTTTTTTTTTTTTTTAAAGCTACAGCCTGAAAATGGAAATGGAATGGCATGGAAAACTGCCAAAGTGCTACCATATTATCAAATAATTTGCCCCACTTTCTAAGCAAGCATATACTCAGATGGTCTAATAGAAGACAGAATTCAGTCTAGATCATGCAATAAAATATTATATTGTTAATAAAACAACTGGAAAAACCTCTTTAAAAAATGTATTCACTTCTTAATAGATAACAAGTAAAAGAGCATTCTGTAATAGGAAATGTATCAACAATAAGTTTTTGTAGCTAAATTCCAGTAACTTATTGTCCAACAATACAACCAAAATACAAGTTAGCTTCCATTAACATTTACATTATAGCAGCTTTTACTCAGTAATCTTCTCATTTTCTTAAAGTTAACAAAGAAAAACTAAGACTGTCATGATGCTGTAAGACCTCTTTGTTCGTCTCCTAAACTACCATCAGTATTTACGTGGCTCCATGATGTTATTCTTTTTTTTTTTTTTTAATTGGATTTACATTGGGAAGTATATCAAGTGGAATTCCATTTGCTCCTACATTTAGATTTACATTTACGGCATTTGGCAGACGCTCTTATCCAGAGCGACTTACAAGGTTACTGGTATTACAGGTAGGCCAACGTAGTGTCCTGCCCAAGGACCCTTATTGGTGTAGCACAGACTGGTTGTCTAGACCGGGAATCGAACCCACTTCACAGAATAATTCAGACATTTACATATCAACAATCACCCAAGTTACATCAACCAATTAAGTCAATTGAAAGTTGATGTAAAAACAATAATGTCTTTACATATTCAAATATGCACATTAATATTTATCTGTAATTAGAAGAAGTCATAAAGTAAAAAGATTAGATGGGTTTTGCGATGTCCTCATGAATGTGGATCTATTGACTGGCTGATGCCTTCAATGTAACGCATCAGTTGTGCACTCCAGCCTCATTAGGTGTTTCGGCCTTTTATCACAAAACACCCTCATCAAAGGATGGCCCACCAAAGGCTAAGAAACAAAGCATAACATATCAGCCATAGGTCTTTAAAGCAATATTGAACACTGAAATATTGAAAGGAACTCTTGCACAATCTCCAAAATTATATCAGTTTAAAATGCCCCAGAGCAGGTACAATTCAGGTACATAAGCCACACCCCCTTGTCAGGAACAAAGTTACAAAGTGGGTAAAATGACCGTTTTAATGCCAAACAGCATCAAGCATGCACAGTAGAATTAATTACACAATAATTGACTATGATTTGTTATTATTATAAATATTATTATTATTTAGACAAAAACATATTTCAGTTAAAAAAAAAATAATTTGTAGGTCCTTTTGATATATCGTGCAGATCTTTAGTGTTCCTGTTTTGTCAAAAAAATAAAAACACATCTCCAGTGCCACTTGCCTTTGACAGATGGTGTGATGCACCTTATTATCTTCCACATTGATGATTCACACAGTCACAAAGGTGGCCTTTCAAATGGAGACACAGAAAGTGTGTGAAAGTAAATGTTACAAATGAAACAGGCTTAATCATACTGACACACCATCATCATCATCATCATCATCATCACCATCACCATCAAGGTAGGTATAACAGAAAGGAGTAACGGGTTGATGAGCACCAAAATATCACATTTTTATTGTTAGGACTGTGAAAAGACATTTCTCAAGACAATTAGACCCTGATGAAATCAATGTCTTATTGCTGTGTTCATTATGCAGGCCAATGAACACAGTCCTAAATGGGACAGAGAAAAGTCAGAGTGAATGGGCACCATCGCCATCTCATTTCCATTTGCCACGCACACCAGTCTGAACAAAGAGCGGAAAAAGTTGACACTAATGACACAACATGAATTATGTAGATGATTATTTACATTGCATCATACACCATGTTCTCTAATAGATACAAATTATTGCTTTGGGGGCACATTTCAAGTCCAATGGTTTGGGTTCTTTTCTCCTGCTGTTTTCTGGATTCTGATTGGCCAGCAAAAGCGTAACAGCAGCTCAGACAGTTAATGCATCTGTCATCTTTTTAGTTTAGTTTGTATAATAAACATGATGTTGAATTACCATTACCATTCATGGAAGGATTCTACATATATATGTCTCTATTATTTGTACATTATGGTGGAAAATAATAATTTGGTCACCCACAAACAAGCAAGATTTCTGTCTCTCACAGACCTGTAACAACTTCTTTAAGAAGCTCTTCTGTCCTCCACTCGTTACCTGTATTAATGGCACCTGTTTCACCTCGTTATCTATATACACATCTGCAAGAATGTGGACTAACTGTAACTATAAATTGATAAAAATTACTGTTAAAAGAATATACTTATCTTTTTTATAAGAAATAACAACAACAAAAAAAACTTAAAGATGCTGTGAAAAAAAAAAAAAAACGTCAGCATATCAGCAAATTATAATCAATTCTAACCCCGCCCCCTTTTTTGGTGATTGCTTTGATACCACAATAAATTGTTTTTTATTCGATTTTTTATTCTATTATTTATACACTGAAGTGCCAGAAAAACTGATACATGTAAGCCTATGTTAAAGACATAAAAATACCAACTGCACATTGATTGGATCCACGAGTTCATATTTAAAGCGATAGACATCTATGGACATGTATCATCTTGTAGAGCTGTTTCTGCCCTGAGAATGGCAAGTTATCACCATTTAAGTGATTTCCGTAGCGATTTAATATGAGCTGGTGAGGTGGGAGACGCTGGGGCCTCAGCAAACATCAGTAAGAGGACCTATCTTCTGGTAGTAGTAGACCGATGTTCCAGTTTCTCTGGCACTTCAGTGTATATTGTAAACTGTCCCAGCATTCCAGACAAATGTGTGTGTTTTTCTTCTGAATGGATTTAATCCATCATCTCACCGCTCCTGAAGCTGCTGTTCCACATGGATGACCGGGACACAGATCAGCAGTTTTGGAGGACACTAGTGTCACTTTAGAGATTATTGCATTGTGGACAGTTCAAAGTTTGTACCATTTGCTGAATAAGGAAATGACCAAGGAAGAGACAAATATCAGTCACTAAACATTTATGAAGTAATTACCTACAAACAGCTTAGATTACGTATGATTTTTTTATAGGATACTTTTTTCTTTTTTTTTTACTAAACCCCTATAAGATGTGAACTTTTATAAAATGTAAGTAGTTTTTAAGGATTCTTAGTTGATTTATATGTCAAACTACGTGAATAAACCCTTTGTTTTTTTACGACTGTCCCTTTAATTTTAGTCTGTAAAATTCTAATATCAGCCTTTCATTTTGATTCATGATCCATTATAATGGCTGCATTTAACCCATCTGTGCAGTGAAACACACACATCAGTGAACACTAGGGGGCAGTAAACACACTTGCCCAGAGTGGGGGCAGCCCCAAACCACAGCACCTGGGGAGCAGTTAGGGGAGTTAGGTGCCTTGCTCAAGGGCACCTCAGTCGTGTCTTGCCCTGCTCAAGGGCACCTCAGTTGTGTCTTGCCCTGCTCAAGGGCACCTCAGTCGTGTCTTGCCTTGCTCAAGGGCACCTCAGTCATGTCTTGCCCTGGGTGGGGATCGAACCCGTGACAAACAAGCTACGTTCAAAATTCAGAAATGTCAAAATCACAAACAATCCAGTACAACAAAGCCTGACTTTCTAAAAGTTCACACTGACTGAAAGAAACCAAAGGGTTCAAACAGACGACTAAAGAGCAGGTCAAACTCCAAACAGGTGAAATGAATCAGGGTGGAAACCTAAAAACAGGTGCAAAAAAAAGAACAAGCTAACTCAAAGCTCAAGGTACTGTGAACAGGCGTGATCAGGAAGTGTAGAGCTGGAAGAGGGCCATATTGGATTAGTCCAAGGGATTCTGGGTAATGGAGTCTGACGATGTGGTCTTTTGACTTGCATTATTATTATATCAGGCATTAAATTTAGTGTGCTGTGCAACCGACACACTAATTATTCTCCAATTTTATATATCCGACCTGATTTTTGGGTTATATATTCTCTTACAGCTTTCAAGATATCGACACGGATTAAATGCTAATTAAGTGTCCGGCATGTTAGGAAGACGTGTGCTTGCGTACCGTTTGTAAAAATGGGAAGGTTTTTTTTTGGCTTCTTCTACCACTGCTGATGACACCCAACTCATCCTCTCCTTTCCTTTCCTCTGGTTTCAGCTTGGATCTCAGCATGTCTAGCAGACATTGCCTCATGGATGGCTGCCCACCATCTCAAACTCAACCCTAACAAGACAGAGCTGCTCTACATCCCAGGAGTAAGTGGATGCAATCATGATCCCCCGATTTCCTTTGAGAATACCATGATCACACCAGTTACAGAGGTATGTAGTCTAGGAGTTGCTATAGACGACCAACTCTCCTTCTCTGGTCATGTTGATAACTTGGCTCATTCATGCAGGTTTCTCCTTCACAACATTCGGAGAATTCTGCCAATTTTTGGGCTACATCCAGGAAAATCTGCACGTTTGGACCTGGGCAGACTAAAACCAATGACTTTAAATAATGAAAAGATGTCACACTTCTCTTTCTGTTACTCTTTCATATTCACTTCAACTGGGAGCAGATAGATTTTGTGATATCACACTTCATTCTAGGTTTGAGCAAGAATCAGCTGAATTTTCTTTTCTTTTTTTATCTAAAATCCTTATACTTTCACTTACAAACTACAATTAGGTTTATAGATACTTCCACCTTTCTGAACGCACTAAATATCCCCCATTTGACAATTTATTGTTATGAAATTTAGAGTTATGAGCATTTGTTTGGGTCTAGTCACAGCAAACCCATTCACTTCACTGGGTCATTAGATTTAGATTTTATTAAATGCTTATTAGGGTCATAAATAATTGTTTTTTTTTTCTCAATCTACCAGTTTTACAGCAGAATTATCAGCAAGGGGTCACGTCCTACACAATCACAGTTAAGCGAAAGATGTCAGATTTTTCAAATTATGAGAATTTGTTCTGCGGATGCAACACCAGACTGTCTACTAGGCACTGAATTTAACAGGCAAAGTATACAGGTATGAAACACAAGATCTGGGACATCAGGAGCCATTGTGTGTCTCACACACATGCACACAGGTACATACACACCACAGCACACCTACAGTGATCACAGTGCGAATCTTCTTTCTCTTCAGCCATTCCCTGGCAGTTTTGCTGGAATGCTTTGGGTTGTTGTCTTGTTGCATAATCCATTTCCATCCCAGTTTCAACTCCCTGACTGATGGCAGGAGATTCTGGTCAAGAATATGTTGACAGTCCTGGGAATTGATGGTTCCCTGGATAATATGGAGTTGTCTTTTACATTTACATCACCTTGCTTCACTGTTGAGAGGAGGTTCTTCTCTTTATATGCAGTGTTGACTTTTCTCCAAAATGGCATCTGTGATTGTGGTCAAATAATTCAATTTTGGACTCATCCGTCCAGAGAATGGACT
Organism: Duopalatinus emarginatus; assembly: GCA_028565595.1. NCBI lineage: Eukaryota > Metazoa > Chordata > Actinopteri > Siluriformes > Pimelodidae > Duopalatinus > Duopalatinus emarginatus. The sequence continues at coordinate 1,575,438 of JAOVVF010000027.1, forward strand.
TCCAGAAAGCCTTTGGTTTGTCCAAGTGCTCTCTGGCAAAGTTTAAACGGGCAACTTTGATTGTAGACACGTGTACATTTATCCCAGATGCTATTAGAGAGGTCTGCAACTCTCTGGAGGTAATGCATGGGTTGGCCTTTACCTGCATTTTTATTTTTTCTGGTGCTTCTTGGTGTAAGTTTTGATGGCTGTCCACTTCTAGGCAGAGTTGCGGTGATGCTGAGTGCCCTCCATTTGTAAATGATTTGTCTTACAGTAGATGAATGAAGCTAGAATCTTTTGGAGATGGTCTTCTAGCTTTCCCCAGACTGATGGGCTGTCACCACCTTCTTCCTGATGTCCTCAGATG
>JAOVVF010000027.1:1578502-1588752 GCA_028565595.1 Duopalatinus emarginatus
TACAAAACACAAATGAAATGAAACTTCCCGTTTAACAGATCTTTTGCCATCACTCAAACTTAGGCTGCGTCCGAAATCGCGTACTTCCGTATGGCCGATGGAATTGCGTATTGCTTTAATGGTAAAACAGTGCACACTGCTTCGAATTCAGTATGTACTGCTTGAGTAAGCGATTTCGGACACAGCCTTACTCTTACTGAAGCAGCGCGCGGCAAGCCTCAACATTAACTACAGGTGAATCTCAGGGCCAAATTAGAATTTGCGTTAACGGCACTATTTTTTTTAATCGCGATCATTTGAAATCGTGTTACTGCGTTATTATAGCAGTAACTTCGATAGCCCTAGTTTAACGGTTAACATGCCAACTAAATTTCTTTTATCTGATTTGTAATTTTAAGTCACTGAGATATGGAAATCTGAATTACGTGAATTGCATGAACAAGCAAAAGCATGTCAGGCCTATAGATTTCACCCCGATGAACTGTTTTGTAACAAGATTGTCAACTTGCATTACATAGTGTGACTGGTTGATTAAGCTTTTGTACAAAGTACTACGACATACAAACAAATGCTTTGGGATTACCCAGTCATGCACACCAGAGGGTTTGAGCAGAACTCCCACAATTTCTAAAAGGTAAGATTAAGGTAACGTTAAGGTAAGGTAAGTTATCCTTAAGGTAAGGTTCATTATTGGAAATAACATTGCTTCCTTTTTTAGGATTTTTTAGGATTTCATTGGCGATATTTACTTTATTATCTACCCTAATTTAGAATTTTAATTTAGAACTTCAGCAAATAGAAGTAAGTACTGGTTGAGTAAACAATTTAATTTGGTGTAACTTCAGTAAGGGCAATGAAGGAATCCTACTTAATCCTAGGAACTGAACTCTTTAGGCTATTGTTATATTAGCATAAAATTCTTAACAGTCTGAACGAAAAAATCAGCATTGTTTAAACAAGCAAATTTACATTGGCTAAACAAATACATTTTCCAGTGCAATTGTTGAGATAACTAACAACGTTTATGCCTTAATATTTTGAGTTTTCTCAACATTTTTCAACATTACAGGTTTTGAATTAATTTTGCATATATTAGTTGAAAAGGTATAATAGCTTATAAGAACTGTACACAACATATTCGTAATTGGACCCTAATTTAAATTGTAAACAACTACACACATGGACAAAATTGTTGGTACCAATCGGTTAATGAAAGTAAATCCCACAATGGTAACAGAAATAACTTAAATCTGACAAGAAGTAATAAAAAATAAAAATTCTAAGAAAATGAACAAATGAAAGTCAATATTGCTTTTCAAGTATGCTTCAACAGAATTATTTAAAAAAATAAACTCCTGAAGTTTTTCTTGGCTCTTTTGTTACCATTCGCATTATCAGTCTGTTTAATTTGTCATCATATTTCCTCCTCCATGTCCAGGGAGGTTGGCTACAGTCCCATGGATCTTAAATTTCTGAATAATATATGCAACTGTAGTCACAGGAACATCAAGCTGCTTGGAGATGGTCTTATAACCTTTAGCTTTAACATGCTTGTCTATAATTTTTTTGTCAGATTTAAGTTATTTCTGTTACCATTGTGGGTTTTTCTTTTATTAACCGAAAGGTACCAACAATTTTGTCCACGTGTATGTGAAACAAATAAGCCGTAGTTTGCAAAGTAAGGATTGCAGCAGTTCATCATGAAACCCGTTACTGTATTTTTATCTAGGAACTGAAGCCCTGCATGAAACCTCTCAGGTCAACGGTTTCACCAGTTCCTAGCTGAAACGCTAGCTGAAAATACTTTTTTTTTTACTTATGACATAGGGACTATGTCAATGGCAGGACTCGTGAACAGCTGAAGAAACCCCATATTGTATTCAAATGTGTGGATAAAAAACACATTGTACATGTGACTTAGCAATAATCCCGCCCCACCCTGGATAACCGTACTGACCAATCGGTCTCTTATAAATTTCAATCTATAATACTGTCCAAGTGATACAGACTAGTTATTCATAATCGTTTTATTGTGTAATGATCATAATCCAAAAATATACATCATAAAAGACACTGTGCCAGTCCACGACCAGGAATAATACAGCATGTTGAACATAGATTTACAACACTGAGAGGGCAAACATTAAATTATTATCGTTTTTCTAAAAAGCCAACAGGTCCACTGTATTCACCGTCCTGTCTTGGAAATGTCTCGACGCACTGCTTTTTGAAAAATTTAAATAACATCCAGGAGCGAGTCAGGGAGGATTAACCAGCCTCTTGCTTAAGGCTTTGCTGTCTCAGAACAGCACACACATTCTCACATAGCATGAGAAAAAAAAAATAGATTTCCAGGTACTTTATTACTTTTTATTATAGAAGAATGACGTGTAAACAATCTGGTGCCTTCGTTTTTTTTTCTTCTAAAAAATATATTATAAAAGCCTCCAGTGTCCTCCAGAATGTACAAAGTTATAATGTTTATCCACACACAGAACGAAGGTGAGGTATAAAAGTCTGAAAGGTAAAGTGTGTTGTCTCAGTTGTTCATATAGATATATTTATATAGAGTGGACATTATATTATAGGATGCTGCTGAGGAATCTGCTCAATTACTTCTTAAACGTTCCAGAAAGAAAGCTGGTAGAACAAGCAGTCTTATGGATGTCTGAGATGTTACACCACAGTGTTTCTGTGCCTGTATGGTGGAGGAGGCAGAAATGTTCCTGGCTTCATGCTGGACTCAGACGGGTGCTCTGGGTTCTCGCGGCCGTTCTGCTTGTAGATGAAATTGTTCCTGCAGACCAGCGAGGGATCTGGAGGATGCTGTGGAACGCCTGTTGGATGCCGCTTCTCTGGATTGTTGGCTTGATGATAGGGCTTCTTGTTCGTTCCGGTGTGACTCGTTTGTGTTGTGCTGCTTTGAAGGAACCCGTGGCCTGGTAGAGCTTTGGTGCCAGTGTCGTGTTGGTGCGAGAGGCGAGAAGGACCTGGAGATCCTGGCTGGATTTGGTGGCTGAGGTGACACATTTGTCCCATCACTGAAGGAAGGACACACTTACTGGGATGATCAGTACATGAATGGAAATGGTGGCCGTTTAGGCTCGTTGGTCCACTCTGAGGAGGTGGAAGTGCAAAATGAACATGGGGTCGTTCTGATTGAGTGCTTAGGTTTACATGGCTGTTTGTAGTCCTGCTTGTTGTTCTGGACAGCAGAGGAAAAGAAATCCCACTTTTCTTCAGCACCTCCTGGACTGTCTCATTTATTTTATGGTCCAGAGCAGTATTGATGTTCTCGTCCTCAATCTTGGGCTGTCCATCAGGGTTGCCATGGTAGCCTGGATTGTCCAGTGCATGAATCTCTCTGTTTTTCTGTTGTGTGATGAAAGGATTCTCCTCAATTGGGTCTGGAGTTAAAAAAAAGGATTTTTTTAAAAAACAAGATCCTGCCCAGAGAAAGAGTTGAGAAGTTTAAGATCACCAGAATGAAACACTGGTTTACTACAGAAACAGGAAAGGTTACCTGAGGAAATCTTGGCAGCCAAACAACAATCCTCATCAGCACCTCTCCTTTGCGTTCTGTCTTTTAGGGGTGCGGCAGGATCTGCACCGTGGCGTCGACAGCTGCTGTCCTCCACGAAGGCAGTGCTAAGCTTCTTCTTCAATTTCCCATGACAGTGCTGCGCCTCATTTCCAGGCCTCGCTGGGAAAAACAATTCACCAGATGACGTGGCTGCTTCACAAGTCCGTGCTCCTATTGTCGCCTCGCTCAGGACCTGTGTGTCATTCAGGACGCAACAGAAAACAGAAAAACCTTGAGTCTGATTAGCAGTTATTGAAAAGAAAGCATAGATATACATTTACAGCATCCAGAGCGACTTACAAGGCTCCTGGAATTACAGGTAGGCCAACGTAGTCTTAGGGGTCTTGCCCAAGGACCCTTATTGGTGTAGCACAGACTGGCTGCCCAGACCGGGAATCAAACCCAGGTCTCTCTCATGGGAGCCAACGTTGTTATTACTGTACCACACCGACCAGATATACAGATACAGTCTGTAGCAATCTCACCTGATTGGAGTCCAGATGAGGGCTGGATGGATTGGAGGAAACACTGAGGTTCTGAGGAGCCAAATACTCCTCAGCGTCCATCACTTCTCCGGGTTCGTCCTCATCCAAAAGACTGTGGAAGAATTTCCCATGGTTGGGACTGGGCAGCTTCATGCCGTCATCCCCCTGAAAGAAAACGGATCCTAAATATTCTTCAGAAGCATACCGTGTTACAGCCAAGAGGGGAAAAAAGCGGCTTTATTGCTACCCACCTGGATGACTAGGTATCTCTGTGGGTCTCTCGCCATCCTGCAGAACTCTGTAGTGAGCTCTTTAAACCTGGGCCGACTGTCAGCATCGATCATCCAACCTAGAAATGAGTACGAGGGATCATAGTCTTAAATCCAGTGGTTCGCTTCCATTTTTTTATCTACAGGAAAATTAACGCTCCAAGACCTACATTTGACCATGACCATGTAGACATCGATGGTGCATATGGGAGGCTGAGCCAGACGTTCTCCTTTCTCCAGAACATCTGGGATCTCACGATCAGGAATCCCGTCATATGGCTTTCCTCCAAATGTCATGAGCTCCCAGACAGTCACTCCTGATATTCACAAAGAAAGCACATCAACAAAATCAACAACAAGAGAACTACACTAGTTTGTGTTAACTGGCGAACTACTCAACTCACTGAGGACTTACCATAACTCCAAACATCGCTCTGGTGGGTGAACTTTCTGTAGTGAATACACTCCAGTGCCATCCACTTGACGAACATCTGGACATGCATAGGAGAAGAAGAAAAGCCAGGCGGATTTTATGTATTGTTAATGTCTTATACCCAAGCGTAATGTCATTGTGACTTGATGTAGAATTTCTAACCTTGTCTTCATCTTTACCGTACTCCTTCACGTCAGCGCCCAGAAGCTGAACGAGCCCAAAGTCGGTGATCTTGACATGGTTGGGGGATTTCACCACAACGTTACGAGCCGACAGGTTTCTATGGACCAGCTGTCTCTCCTCTAAATACATCATACCCTGAAAACATATACAAGTCATCACATTCTTTTAGAGTAGTGCCTCAGGGTTCAGTATTAAGTCCCGCCATGTTTACCGCGGCGACATCTTGCATCTTGTAAAACCCAGATGCTGTTCTCAGTGCAGTGTTAATGGTGTTAATGCAGGTCTGCCTCCGTAGCGCTAGCCTTTAGCCGTCCTGTACGTGTTCCATTAGCGATGGCCATGATGAAAGGCAGAGCAGAGCAATAAAAAAAACCTGTGTACGCTAGTTAGCATAGCAGGACATGCACTGTATGTCGGTGCACTCTGAGTGCATTAAGGGGGAACAAAAACACTCACTCTGGCTTTGTATGGTCTCGGTTTGAGTGAGTGCATTTATGTACATTCATGGGAGGCAAAGAAAAGAGGCGGCCTAGAGAGAGGAAACAATTTATGTGGCAAAAAAGGGTCCTCTCATTAGGATCCAAAGTAATAATTTGTAAAGATTTAAATAAATATAAATCCATCTATCTGCCGATTTCTATATATATTTGTGTAAATCTACTATTGAGGATATATTTGTGTCTATCTATCTATCTATCTATCTATCTATCTATCTATCTATCTATCTATCCGTCTGTACATCCATCCATCTGTATATCTATCTATTTGGGTATCTGTCTAGCTATCTGTCCATCCATCTATCTCTTCGTTCATCTATCTATCTATCTATCTATCTATCCATCCATCCATCCATCCATCCATCCATCCGTCTGTATGTCCATCCACCCATCCATCTGTATATCTATCTATTTGGATATCTGTCTGTCTGTCTGTCCATCCATCTATCTATCTATCTATCTATCTATCTATCTATCTATCTATCTATCTATCTATCTATCTATCTATCTATACGTCCATCCATCCATATCCATCCATCCATCCATCCATCCATCTATCTCTCCATCCATCCATCTCTCTATCCATCCATCCATCCATCCATCCATCCATCCATCCATCTATTGGAAACTGTCTCTATGCATGTCTATCTATCTATCCGTCCGTCCGTCTGTCCTTTCTTTCTTTCTTATTTTATTTTATATCTATTGACTGGTTTCAGATTGTTGTATTGTTGTGTAAATAAAAGTAACTCTGGGTATATATTTATACTTTAAATGAGTGCATTTATGTACATTCATGGGAGGCAAAGAAAAGCAGCGGCCTAAAGAGAGGAAACTATTTATGCGAATCGCAGTGGTTAAAAAAAGGTCTTCTCATTAGTAACCTGAAGTAATCATTTTTTAAAGGTTTAGATGATGATGATGATATCTCCATGCAGTACACATTCAATGCAGCGAGAGGTAGAAAAGAAAAGGAAACAGAAAGCTGTGCTAGAGAAACGAGGTTGAATTGGAATGGCTGGGTTTCAGGATGCTGGGTTTGTCTTTGACAGCTTTATTGAGTGTTTTAATTTACTAACTGGGCACAGAGAAACAGAAAAAGAAAAAAAAAAAACACACGCCACAGCGTGCTATTTAGAATGCCTTTGTTCCCCGGTAGAGCCAATCAAAGCGTACTTCCACAGTTAATTAGTTCATCAATAATCCATTATGCGATGAGATGGCACCCCAGTCAGAGCGAACCGACAGCCAGCGTTCCTGCTTCGGCTGGAGATACAGGAGAACCCCACCTGCTGTATACAATACACCATGCTTCCCTTAGCCCGTTAGCCTAAACCCATTTATTACCCATATCTCCAAATGAGGATCTGCCCGGCGACCGGGCCGCGATGTGACCGCGACAACCAGCAACAGCAGGGACGTGTCCGAGGCGTGCGTGTGATTGATAGAAGTCGTTAAGTCAGTGTCCGAACCTCTTTGCGATGAGGAGTCTCTCCTGCTCAAGCCATTAACTCACAGCGGGTCAGGTGACCCGACCGTGTCGCAGGTTAGCGAGCAGGAAACAGGAGCTTGTGTCTCATAAATAAACACATCACGCTTGTGATCCGCGCGAGAATTCGGCTAAGATGTAGCCACTAGAAGAGTTTTTTTATTTTTTTTAAAAAAGCGAAATGTATGACAATAAATAATAAAACAGACGTCTGAAACAGATGAGAAGCAGATGTTTTTCCCTCAGAGCGCTTTGTGGTTATTGGTAAACCCTGTGTATACAGAACACACACACACACACACACACACAGACACACACACACAGACACGCACACACAGACACGCACACACACACAAACTTACACACACACACGCACACCCATGCACACACACACACACACACACACACACACACACACATACACAGACACGCATTCACACACACGCGCGCTCACCCATGCACGCACACACTCACACACACACACACACATTGTATATGCCATCTGAACATGGTGATAAGTACAACATACAAATATTTGCAGCAGTTATCATTCCTACACTCATTCTCTTTCTGTCTGTCTGTACATCAGGTTATCTGTCTGTCTGTCTGTCAGTCTAAAGAATCAGCTTATCTGTCTGTCTGTCTGTCTATATTTGTGTATATCTACTTATCTATCTATAAGAGTATCTGTCTGTCTATCTATCTATCTATCTATCTATCTATCTATCTATCTATCTATCTATCTATTCATCTATCTATCCATCCATCCATCCATCCATCTATCTATGTATTTATTGGGATATCTGTCTGAGTGTCTGTCCATCCCTCCCTCCATCCATCCACCCACCCACCCATCCATCCATCCATCCATCCATCCATCTATCTACCTATTAGGATATCAGTCTGTCTTTTAAATCCATCTTTCTTTATTTCTCTCTTTCTTTCTGTCTTTCTTTTTTTCTTTCTTTCTTGTGGTATTGATATATAAATAAGAGTAACTCTGGATATATATTTCTACTCTGCAGGTTTAATGTAAGCAGTTTTGAACACAGTGTTTAAACACAGCCTCTCTGTGCAGAATGTGTGAGAGCTGAAACTGAAAAGCCACTGCCGGTGACGGTGACCTCCGAAAGTGTCCTTCATCCTCTGTGTTTGTGACTCTACTCCTTCTTCACACACACATGCTCCTGAGGTCTCAGTGTGAGTGTGGAGGGGATTATTGTAGGCAACCTGGAAGCCTCAGGAATCAAAAGGGGACAAAAAAAAAAAAAACGAAAACAGAGCTGAGTTCAAGAGGTAGAAAAAGCTGGAGATGGAGGATGAGGACAGGACTGAGGTTTAAGGACAGAGCGTGAGAGTTAACAGAGGCTGAAGAATAAACAGCTGGAACGTCCTTGACTTCCTCCAGCTGTTTGTGGACGATTTTTAGTGCGATTAAAAACCTAGAGCGACTAGCAAGCAAATTTGAAGAATGTGTTACGTCATACTCCGTTCCCTGGAATAAGGAGTCTCTGAATAATGGACATGGAAAAAAAAAAAAAAACCCCAAACAGAAACAGGACACTCTTACCTTGGCGATCTGGACGCACCAATTAAGCAGCAGCTGAGAGCCGACGTTGTCCTTGTGCTCGCGAACGTAATCAAGCAGGCAGCCGTGGGGCATGAACTGGGTCACCAGCTGCACGCTGGGGCTCGCACACACCCCGAGCAGACGCAGCAGGTGCGGGTGATCCATGCTGGACATCATCACAGCCTCCTGAGGCAGGAAAAAAAAACAAAACCTTGTAACAGAAAGACAAAAAAAAAAAAAATCATGCTAACAGCGTTCGGTCGCCAGCCGCGCGATGCTTTTAATAAGCTTGCGTTTTGTTTTCTCGCCCTGAATGGATAGAAAAGGCTGCACATTAACACCAGCCTTTAAGGAAAGTAAGAAAGAGCGCAGAATGAAGACGCTTTCAGCGCGGAAAGAAAAAGAGAAAGGGCGTCGATATCCATCCCTCTCAAATCCCAGACTGAACATTATCCGCGAGAGTAAAAAGAGTGAAAGAAAGAGACGGATACAATAATGAGGGAGCGGGTTTAGTGTTCCCTCGCCTCTCAGAAGAGGTGACCGCCATTAGTCAGAGTGACCCTCAGCATGTACTCATCTCTGTGTGTGTGTGTGTGTGTGTGTGTGTGTGTGCACTTATTTAAAGTGCATCCGCATGAATGTAGCTTGTATCAGTTCTTAACAAAAACAGGACACTTTTTTTTTAATACATACTACATCTCGGCGTTTGGACGTGAAGATTTACACACACACACACACACACACACGTGTCTTGCGACTCACATCCAGAAACTTTGTGTTGGATTTCGCTCCAGCAGCCTCACCAAGAACTTTTATGGCCACTGGGATTTTCACACTCTCACCTTCAGGTATCCAGATGCCCTGATAAAGGAAAAGAGAAAAACACACACATTGATATACTTTATAGGATAATAAATAAAAACACACACACACACACACACTTATCGCAAACACACACTCACACTCTCTATTTCACTTGAATACCTTGTAAACCGTACTAAAGGTCCCGGATCCCAGGATTTTAACCCTCTTGAGTTCGGTTTCCTTCAGTAAGCGAAGCTGAGTCTGATTCGTTGCCGTTTCGCTAGTTTGAAGAGGCTCCAGGAGCTGATCAACACACAGATCCTAGATCAGTTCTGACAACATTACACTCACATGCACTATGCACCTTTATACACACACACACACACACATATCAGACCAGACTTTGTACCTCAGATTCCAGAAAGCGACGCAGGACTCGTTTCTTCTTGATGCTCTTACGTCTGATGTAAACGGCGAACCCGAGCGCCGCGATCACCAGCACGAACATTATCCCGATCGCTCCGGCCGCGATCAGAGGAGTCCTGGGAGGGCAAACGGATAGCGTTCAGGCAGAAGAAAGGGTCATAATGCTAAAAAATTAGGAGGACAAAAAAAAACAAACAAAAAAAAAAACAAATATTATCACCTGTCCGTCATTCCTATGCAGTCTTGAATCCGTGGTCCAGTGCATCTGTAGCAAATAATGATATATCATTATTATTATTATTATTATTATAACTGTTATTATTATAATGTCAAACGATTTAAAATTTTAATTGCGGTTAATCTCAGAATTTCATGTAGTTAATTGCGATTAATCACATTTTTAATCTATGTAAATGAATAAGGCTTTAAAGTGAAATGTTCCAATTAAAATGGTGAACACATGTTATGCTAAAAGTACTTGTTAAAAACTGCTGGGACAAGAGAAAATGGT
>JAOVVF010000027.1:1619381-1630306 GCA_028565595.1 Duopalatinus emarginatus
CTTGTTTGAGTCCCTGGTCAAAGCAAGATATAACCAAAATGCCCTTGAGCAAAGCACCTAACCCCTAAATGATCCCACACACACACTCCTTTCCAGTCACTCACTTTACTGACTGCTCGACCAAAACAGCATCTGCATACGCGAGCAGCTGCTGAGTTTGAAGCTCTCTTGCTGCCCCAAATTCTTTCACTCGTGAAGAAAAAAACGCTGCATCCGTCACTTGTTTGACGGCCACTGATTTTGAGAGAAGAGAAACAACAGAGGGAAAAACTGGGGTGAGAATTTTAAAAAATTCTTATAAAGACTGTAAAGAAAAAGAAGAACTAGAGAGATAAAATAGAGAAAAGGCAAAGTGAAAAGAGCAGAGTAAACAATCCTCCTGTTCAAACAGTTTAAACAGCCTAAAGGTGTAGTTTTTTGGTAAAGGGAACCAATGGTGATGAAAGTGCACAAGTGTACGACTCAAAGGCTTTAGTCGTGGCAGGGATCAGACGCCATCACGGCTGCTGCAGCTCGGTCATGGTGGAAAATCGGGAATGAAAAAGAGCTGCGGGGGAGAATTCAATGAGCGCGAAATCAAACACACTAAAAACTAAACACACACGCATAAATCTTTAAGTACGCAAGTGCGCATAACTGAGCCTATTTCTTAGCGGATTCAAAGGCACAAATAAATTCTGTAACTGACAAAAAAAAGCAATTGTGGATATACACTGAAGTGCCAGAAAAACTTGTACACCTGTCTAATACTTGGCAGGGACTCCACAAGCTTATGGACCTACCTATACTGTAGGTAAATGAACACCATACTTCTTGCAGAACCTTCCACACTTCTGTTATATTGGCTATTTGCATAAGGCAATGCTTCTGGATTTTGGTCAGCAGGGTAGTACGCACAAGCATTTCTGCTTTCAATTTAGAATGGATTTCTACATGTGATGTCATCAAGACTTGCCAAAAATCACCATCAGTGATGTTCAGCAAATCATTTAAACTTCGACAGCAAGTCAGGAGTACATTTACAGCATTTGGCAAACGCTTTTATCCAGAGCGAATTACAATTATCTCATTTATACAACTGAGCAGTTAAGGGTTAAGGGCCTTGCTCAAGGGCCCCAACACTGGCAGCTTGGTGGTGGTGGGATTCAAACTCCTGACCTTCAGATCAAAAGTCCAACTTCTTAACCACTGAGCTACCACTGCCCTCTAGTAAACAACAGAAGGGTTTCCAGCCGTTCGTTATTTACAGTTGTGCTAAGTATATTTGAACATAGTTGTGAAGCAATTCACTAACACTAGCTAATATCTTTATATTTCTTGGATCTTCATTTGATTTTGCGAACAGTATCATGTTATCATCAATACACTAAAAACGTGGTCACATTAATCCAATTATCCAAGGATTAGATAGCCGTGTTAGCTATTAGCTAGCTAGCGTTACTAAGCTAGCGCTAATAAGTTAAGTGTACTTACCTTCGTAATTATCAATTAAACTGGAGACGTACGTCTTGAAACCTTCCTCTCGCTTACTCCTGACTGTTGCTGTCGAAGCTTGAATGATTCTGTGAACATCAGTGATGGTGATTTTCAGCAAGTCTTAAAGACGCTGTAGAAGATTGTGTGTAGATGTCCATTCTGAATGCTGACCGGCGGTGGAAAGCGAAAGCGCATGTACATACCACACTGCTCACTAGAAGCTGGAAGTGTTGCCAAATGTGTACAATAATGCTGACTTACATAGGAACTGCAAAACCCAAACTCAGATGAGTGTTCCTATGACCATAATTTGGCACCTCTAGACTTGTGTGGTGGTGCATTGCCCTGTTGGAAGAGGCAAAACCCGTCAGAATGAATGCAGGACATGAACGGGTGGAACTCATCACACATAGTGTTGACCTGTCAGAAATGTTTGTAGATGTTCCAGGGGTCAGCTAAACAAACACTATACCATTATGGACCCACCACCAACCTGTACCAGTTGTTTTGTATAACTCACTGACTACAGTCAAAATGATTTGTACTTTTCACAGCCTATCTGGCTGCCAGCGTTCACCTGCCAGAGTTCCAGTAGAGTTCGGGAGATGATGGAAGAAATAATGAGACTGCCTGGGTTCATGTCTATTACACTGTAACCCCTCTTACAGAGATGCTGCTCGCTCAGGGACGCTTTGAAAATTTGGCTCTGGTGCCGACGTTTCTTCTCTTCTCAGCTTGGTACTCCACACAGTGACGGTCATTAGGAACAAGAGGATTAGTGCCAGGGAGTTAGCAGAAACACTGCATGCATCCTGTGAGCATTTTACGAGCCTGCTGTCTAGACTCAATCACTTAAATTAGCGTTATGGGCTAATGGTTAAAACCTGGTGCTGGCTATTAATGACCCGGTCGTGTCTCGGGGAATTATGAGAAATTAGTAGGTGGAGTAGGGTAAGTGGAATAGCCAATAGCTGTATTACTGTCGGAGCTCAGGTATGTATGCGAAAACTGATGTTATTACGCGTCATATGAGTTAATAGTGATACTAAAGCTGCCAAACGCATTATAGCTAACGAGAGTAAAGAAATGTTGTTTGTTGCAAGTATGTTGTTTGTAAACACGTTTTGCATATTCATAGTAATCATGTGAACAAGAAATAAAGCAGACAGGCCTTTCATCTGATTCCGAGTGTTGCTGAATCACACTGTAAATCACTTCAGATGAAACAGAAGTGCTGTTTACACAAATCCCTCTTATCAGTCTCACAGGTGTGTGTGTGTCACCTCTATTACTATCCCAGCATGCAGCGTGACGGATGGGTTATAATAAACATGGAATATTGAAAGCAATATAAGAAATTTAAATTGAGGTAGAGATAAGAGCTGTCCTGAAACCCTTGTTATAACCGAGTGATGCGTGCCAAGGTGACACCAAGCGTTTTGACCAACAGCTACGTTTCAGAAAAGGATCCGCACGCAAACGCCACTCGCTGTAGCATGCTAACTGTGTGTAGCTTTACGACCCCCGGAATCATGTAGACAGATTTGCGTGCAAGCTTGTGTTTACTCGTTCGCTAAAATCTTATCTAAAAATAATTAGGATGCTTGTGTTGCCTTAATAACATTTACCCTGCGCCAGACATCTGGGGTTTAATATTTCTGTCCAGACAAATAAGTTCTGCTGATCCTTTAATTAAGAAAAAAAAAAAATTGCCCACAAGTCTGGAGATGAGCTTTGTGGAAGGAAAAGAGATTAGGACATTTTGGTTTGGTATCTAAAGCACTCTAGAGGGAAAGAAATTTGGGTACCGCTCACCCAATGTAATAGAGCAGACCTCATAAGGAGACCCACAGCGCTTTCTAATTAAAATAATCCCCTTTAATTAAAGCACGTGGTCGGTATGGGCAAACTCCCAAAAGCTTTAAGGGTGGTGATGGGAAACGTACATTGTTCAGTCTGAATAATGATCTTAAAAAGTGTAATGTTACTCACGGCCAGAATGCCAGGAGATGTCGGCTCCTTCCTCTTTTAATCACACATAAACAAATGGTGAGGTTTTTATTGCTTGCTTAAACCTAAAACACAGATTATTAAAATATTTCATCCGTAAAGTTCATTATTTAGATATTTACTGGAGCCATATAATGTTGTGAAGCTATGTAAAGTTGTGAGGACACTGGCCACCATTATCATGGTGATGGTGATGTGAATTATCAGAATTCAGGGCATGGTGGTCGGTGCCAGATTCCATTTCCAATGTTCCATTCCAGATTCCGTTGTGCAGGCGTTTAACATTTTTTGATCCATTTACGGCATTTTGGCAGATGCTTTCATACAGAGCGACTAACATTTATGTCATTAATACAATTAAGCAGTTGATTGCGTTTAAGGGTGGTGGTGGGATTCAAACTTATGACCTTCTCATCAAAAGTCCAATATCTTAACCACTGCCCAATGTACCAATGTCACATGTGTACGGATATAGAACCCATAGTGACTGGCGGTATGTGACCGTGCAAACAGACAAGACTCTGACATATATCACATACACATTAAGTGCAAGAGGAACCCACATGCATATCCACCGTTCCTACATAGAGTCCCTTTTTTAACACCATGACGCTGGACACAACGCCTCACCTGGGCTTGTGAGGTTGCTAATTGCATCCTAGAGGACTGGCACCATGTGGAGTGGTCCAATGAGTCCACTGGCACCAATGGTACCAATGAGGCCACTGGTCCAATGGTTCCAATTGTTTTGGCTGATGGTGAGGTTTGTGTGCAGGCCCTATGGAAGCCATGGACCCCAACCATCGACAAGGCACTGTGCAGGCTGCTGGTGTTTCCATACAGGGTATGTGGGATGTGTTCTCATAGCATGGGTTGGGGGGTCCAATGGTCTGCCGAAACACATTACTAATGTGGTTTACTTATTGGTGGCCATTTGCAGCCCTTAACGGACTTCATGCACCAGGCAATCAGGCCCATGTTGGCCAGAATTGGTCCAAAAAGCATTCTAGGGAGTTCCAATGAATGCTGTGGCCTGCATTTTCACCCTACATGAGCCCAATCGAGCATTTTTCAGATGTGGTGTACCCACAAATACCACTGAGCTGTGGGTGGCTATCCCGAGGACATAAGTCAACGTCCTCTGTCCACTTTTGGAATCAATGTCATGTCGGGTTGCTGCACTTTGCTGGGCTAGACAGAGTCCTACACAATACTAGATCCTGTCCCATGACTTCTTTATGCTACAACTTTGATAGTACTGGTCCAAGATTTACGATCCCCAGCCCCAACCTTCTAACCCAGCATCAACATGCCACTGTTGGTCTCTAGTGCAAGACCCTTGACTCTCTGCTCTAGGGTGGTTGTATATCATGGCTGACCCTTCACTCGGACTTCAACTTCCTAACAAGAGTTGATATGTGAAGAATTTTACTGTAATATAAAGTATATGTAACATCTAAAGGTTGGTTCTTCTTGTCTAACAAACGGCAGCTGAACCTAGGTCTTCATCTAGGTGGCACATTCTATGGATCCTAATGCTATATCATAAAAATAAACACTGAAATATTGGAATGCAGAGGAGGCAAAGCTAAACACCTCGGCAACTTTTTAAACTCTCAGGAGCTGGTAACAGTGTATCAGTTTCAAGATTCCACTCCTTTGCCCAATCAATCCCAGGTCATCCAATTAAGCACAGAACCTCTTCCCTCACCTTGATCCCCTGGCACGATCGTCTCGCACTGCAAATCATACTGTGTCATTCGATCCAAATATAATTCAACACGTTTAAGATGGTGTGGGTGTTCTACATGTCAGCCTCCGGTGCAAAAGGAGCATATAAATCATGGTCTGTGCTCGTTCTGTCTACAAAATACAAATATAAATATATTTGTCCAGCTGTCCATAAGAAGTTAAACCAAACTTGAGGGTAACTTCTTTTATAACACAGCCAAGTAATAAGCTATTTCTGTTTATATTTGCATTTATGCTTATAATAATGCCTTGGAACTCTGCAACTAGTACTCGCCTTCACATGAAAACACTGAACTATCCTATCCACCTTAATCTGAAATGCAGGAGTATGTGGCGCGTCATACTTCCTGTTTTATGCGAGACTTTTGATTCGATTCGAAATGTTACCAGTGGCCTTAAAAATAATGAGCTAGCTGCTTATCTGAGGGACTACTTACATTTATTTGTATATATTACATTAAAATTATTTTTTTTTACTTTACTTTGTACTTTACTGTTTTTGCATTGATAGCTGAACACATGTGCCAGTCAGTTAAAACCGGGAGTGAGTAAACGAAAGACGTACACAAAAATCTCTCATACAGAGTCCGTTGGAACGCTAAAAATCTGAAGATAAGGTGGATGATACTACACGCGTGGCAGATTTAAACGTTGTAATGGGCTACAAGTGACAGCAAGTCTTCTGTCTCAGCGGTAACACAGTAATACATATCTAATAACCATGTTTAAAATTTGATGAAACCAGACAAAAAAATCCCTCCACTTTCAGATAGAAGGACCAACAGTAAAACAGAAACCTGATTGAATGCAGTCTTCACAGTTCACCCATTCTGCCTTTTTGTATGTTTTATATTATATATATATATATATATATTGTATGTTTTAAACCAGCAGCTTTTCTCCATTTGTATAAGTGTAAGATCGTTTGTCAAGTTTCTAATAGTACATGTTTAAAAGATGGAGCTGCTACAAGGACCCAATTTTTAAACTTGGACTGTTCTACTATCCTGAAAGCACTGTACGTCATTTAAGCTAGACCAACAAGAGTTTCTTACTGAAAGCACCTGAGAGTCTTTTTAACCTGTCTGTGTGTATGTGTGTATGTGTGTGTGTGTGTGTGTGTGTGTGTGTGTGTGTGTGTGTGTTCGAGTGAGACAGAAAAGGACAGTGAGAAAGAGAGGACAGGCCAGAGTCTGGTGTCATTTATCAAGCCTGTCTACTCGCGGGCTGATGAATGAAACCTCACAGCAGGCTGTCCAGTTTGATTAGATGTAGAGGATTTCTGCTGTAATGGACAGCGCAGGGTGAGACACAACAGCACTGCCCAGCATGCAACACACACACAGACACACACACACCCCACAGTAGGTATACGGACATCACACATTCATTCACTGTTGAATGAATCACTTGGGAGACGACAACAATATTACAATCAGGCTGATACAATGAACTGCAAAGTGACTCACTGCTGCATAATCAATAGTCATAGACTGATACAAATCAAACTTCACATAATCTCTATAGCTCCACTAATCTCTCGAGTGGCACTTCTGGCACTTTCCTCTCCGACTGCTCTCTTCACTTCTTCTTGATATTCCTGGATGAAACGGTGCAAAATCTCAGCCCAGCCTAAGGACTTGTTGTCTTAATTATCTAAATGAGACAGACACAGCAGCAGATGGTTGATGAAAGACAGTAATTATGTTTCCTGAACGACTTCATCAGAATCGGCCTTGCAGGTCGACAGCAGCGTGATGCTTTCTGATCCAGCTATAATGTGTAAGAGAGCAGTGAGTAAACTTACGCATTTGAAAACTCAGTCATGCTACACCTGTTCTCATCAGACACTCTCCATCCCCATCTTTCTGTCTGTCTGTCTGTATATCTAACTGACTCTCCATCAGTTTACAGCCTTGTCCATTGATCATGATCTCAGAAAAAAACGGAAAACAGTCAGCTGGGGTTCTACAAGAGATTAACAAACAGCGAGACACGGAACAAGGGTGATAAAAGAAAGATTTAAATGCAGGCTTTATGATAGAAATGCATAAAGTATATAGAAACATGTACATGGAAAACAATGTATATATAGAGAGAACAATGTAAATGTGTGTGTTTTTTTTATTTTTCAGACCAACAGCCTGGTCGGGTTCATACACCACCACCTCCACCTTTTCCCCCGGAGCTTCATGTTCCTTCAAATTTAATGCAACAACAGCAGTAAGGGTTCGGTTACTCCTTCAAGGCACTGCAAACACACAACCACACACGAACACACAGAAGATGATGAAAATGATAATGATGATGAAATGCTCACATACGCAAGTAGATGAATAAACGAGTACTGTCTTGTGTACTTGCGCACGTTCGGTGCGAATGAATGCGAAGGAGATGCAAAAGAGTAACAGCGTGCCTTATGTATAGAGGTACATGTGCAAAAATAATCCTATATACAGGGAATTGAAAAGATTTAACATAAAACCTCAAAGCTGGCAGGGTTACATCTGCCCTCTGGACATAACATTATATCGTATAACGTTATACATTATTATAAATGTTTTGTAAAACTGCTCACGGGCGCATTTTCAATATTACACTACATACAGTGGATGTGCACTTCAGCATCCGAGAGCCATTCAGCTCCCTCTAGAGGTGGAGAATTAGATATGAAGCATGTACAAAGAAAGCCACAGTTCAAGGTCAAAGGTCATGCATATTAATATAAAAGCGTATTAAATGCAGATAGGCTGCATTGGGATTTGCTGTTTTGCCTGTTTGATCATTCTTTTTTTCTTTTCTGTCAGATGTGATATTAAGCTCTCTATCATATTTATTTAAATATGACTGATTTGAACAAGATGTGATGCTTTTAACCTAGTGAAACCTGTGTACATTGGGCTTTAGTCATTTCTTTTGCTTGTTTGTGTGCTTGCTATTTCTTTGATTACATCATGGCCAAGGTCATTGTGGTGTAATTTGTTCGTTAATGTAATTAATTTATTTACTTGCTCCTTTTTAAAAACCTAGGACCTATTAATATCATTAGACAGTGGTCAGAAAATCGTCCTCCAAGAACAGCAGTGAAGATATAATCACAATCACAATCCCTTATCAACATTTCTCCATCATACAGTGTCCTTAATTTACAACTAGTCCGTATTTGGAGTGCTGCTGTTCGAGAAACGTGTCATGACAAACATCTTCACAAACCTTTGAACCCCCTTGATAGCAGAATAATGTGACAGCATATTTTCAAACAGTGCAGTAGACAGGTTTACTCTTGTTTAGCAGTTCTGAAGACAACTGAACGTTCGGCAGCTAAAATATAACAACGTACATCGTTTTCGTTTTCATAGTCATGCCGTCTTATACAGTGAAAGAGATAGATAAAGAGGAAGGGGGAATTAAAGAGACTGTGAGAGAGAAGGAAAGAGACGGGGAGAAAAACACACACAAACACACACACACACACACACACACATAGAGAGAAAGAGAGCGAGACTCAATTTCAGAATGACTGGCAGCCCCTGGTCTCAGTCCTATCATTCATCCGGTCCTCAACTTGCAATCACACACATCTACATGTGGTGATGTGTTAGTACAGTGTGGATGCTTGTAAGTGCAGTGTGTAGATGTGTTAGTGCAGTGTGCTGTCAGTAAACAACCTACCATGCACCTGGACAATGCCTTTATCACGGGCCTGGACATTCAATCACACTAATCTCCTTAGTACTGTACTACCTAAATTTCATCAGCATATTTCCTGCCCCTCAATAGAAGTAAACACCCTGGACCACGTATATCCGAATATAAAGGTCTTCTACACATTGGGCACCTCTACCTGTTCCTGACCTCAGCCTATAAACCACTCATAAGAATCAAATTACTGCCTGGCTAGAAGGAGCTGTCTCAGTTGGGGGCAGCGACTTGAAGGTCCCAAGTTTGATCCCTGCCTAGGGTAAGGTGACTGGTAAGGTGACCCTTGAGCAAGGCACCCCCACCATCCCCCCAAATGCTCCCCAGACAGCTAAATTTGACTATACACAACACATAGAGGACCATTTCCACTATAACTCAGACCCCTCAGAACTTGAGAGGTGCCAAATTGTATCCCACTGCCCTCTGGCCTTTTTCGCCAGATAAACAAAATCTATTCTATGACCATATGAATAAGGAGACAACTGAACCAGGCACCAAATCTGGCACCTTCCCAGGAAAACAGGTGATTGCTCTGACCACAACTGAAGCTAAAGTGGCATGATCCAAAGTCAGGACATGGAAAGCTGCTGGTCTGGATGGCATCCCAAGATGTGAATGCTGAAATCCTCAATGCTATATTTAACCTTTCACTGACCCAGTCTATTGCCCTTGCATGCCTCAAGACTACCTCAGTCACCCCCATCACTAAGAAATCACCCTCCAACATGGCTAAATGACTACTGAGCTATAGTACTCACCACCATTCTGAGCAAGTGAGCAAGAAAAAAAAAACATTCTCTGCCTCATTCGATCCGAATCAATATGACTGTTGCTCATAAAGGTCTACAGAGGATACCACTTCCACCACCTGAATCTTCAACACCATCATCCCCTCCAAGTTGAGAGTTAAGCTCCTCTCTTTTAGTCTTAGCCCTGCGCTATGTATCTGGACCCTACATTCGCTGACTAACAGTTCTCAGTCCGTTACATTTACTCTCTGTTCACCTACGACTGCCTGGCGAGGCACCAATCTAACCCGATAGTCAATTTTGCGGATGACACCACTGTAGTTGGCTGAATCAGCAGCAATGGTCTACAGGGACGAAATTCTGCAACTCACGACACAATGCACCTCATTTAACCTCCTCCTAAACAGAACTTGTATATCAAGGGAGTTTAAACAAAGCATATGTCGCTTTCAATTTCTTAGAGTCCACATCAAATGACAACTATCATGGACACCGCACACGCATTTCCTTATAATCTAGGCCTGCATTTCATGAGGAGACAGAGAAGTGCCAACTTATTGGCAAATATACATCAGTACCTAGCTCAGAAGTCTCTATGGCCACATGACCAGAGTCAGCAACAGCTTTTTGCCTTAAGTTGTTACACAACTAAACCTGGCTACACACCACTGACTATCCTGCCTATATATATATGTGGGATGTGATGACGCACTCTTCTTACGATTGGATTTTTCCACGATATTTCAGATAGAATTTGAATAACCAAAATATTTACACATTTCTTTTTTTTTCTTCTTTTTTTTAATGCATAAGCCATGTAAAAAAAGCACTATTGTAAAAATGAGGAACAGGTTTTGGTCCCCTGGAATGAAAAGAAATTTAAATAAATATGTTAAATAACCAAGTTAAAGCATTGCATTTGTGTTTCTAAAGCAAAAAAAGCAAAAAGCTTACCTCAACCTACACACACATTTAATGTCTTGCCTCACTGCTATCCTAGGATTTTTTTTTTTCAGGAAAATCAACAAGTCCACATTTTCAGGCAGAAGTTGAGATGCTAAACGGAAGCAGCTACAATGCTAACGACTGTTGTAGTGGGGAGAGTGGCACAGAACGTGCTAGTGTGGGTGTAACTGATAGCGCCCTCTGGTGTTCAAAAACGCAACTGAATTAGATGGCAAATCACAAAATGTGATGTTGTCAGTCTCCACGATACTAATCGTCACAATTTTGTGG
>JAOVVF010000027.1:1661984-1677730 GCA_028565595.1 Duopalatinus emarginatus
TTACAATGAACCCTGCACATTGATGTTTTGGTTCCTGTTAAAGGCCAAATCTTTTCATGTAATGGTTTTTACATTTTCATTCATTTATATTAGTTCACATAAACACACCATCCTTCTATTCTGGCCCGGCCCCTCTGTCGAATTTTAGAAACCATTGTGGACCGCGAGTCAAAAACTTTGCTAAACCCTTGACTAATAGTTGGGACGCCAGCATTTTATTGTGATTTTACAGTGCATCTACTGTAATTTATTTTTTTTACAGTATTTTACTGTATATTGAATTACGGTATACAATAGTAAAATAAATTAAAATAAATTTTTTGGTTGTAATTTTACAATTGATTTATCAAGCTACAGAGCTAGCATTAGCTTCGAATATCTTTGCTAATTTAGTAACTTAATTAAACAGACGTAATTATCAACATCTGAACTATTAAAAGTTCAATAAATTCAATTGAATTATGGTTATGTTCAATTATGCAGAAAAACAATCCCAGACATTGACGATATCAGAACATAAGCAACATTAGCAGGTAGCTACCTCCTTGCTTCAAATTCACCTTGACGACGGCTTTTATCAGTACCATGTGGCACAAACCCGCTGGTCGCAAATGAGTTGGGTCGTGTCGACTCCTTCAGGAAAACGATGGATGTCGGCTCTGGTCTGGGAGTTTGTTAATTAGCTAAAACACACTTCATGCACTGATGTAAGGTATAAGACAGTCCACAGAGCACAGACGCTAGAAAAACATGTGAACGGTGGAAAACAAAATTTGACTCACCCCAAAAACATGTTATTTTTTACTCAAAATAAGTAGAATCCTTTTAAACAGTTTAAAAAAGTTTATCACACAAACCTAAAGCTTTAACCTACAATCATACAGAACTATGTAAATTTTTTTGTTAAGGTAAGATGTCACATATTTTCACAGCTTGACAGAAAATACTGTATTACGCTGATAAATTAACAGGTATCTATTGTTACCGGTTAACTGACCGCATTACTGTTTACGTGCAAGTTTTAGTTTTATGATATTTTACAGTGTAACATAACTTCATTCAAGCTCCGCACCAATTCACACATATCACATATCAGAGCCCATTCTCTTCTTCTCTTGTCCTCTGTTGTTAGCTCTAGAGCTCCCCTGCTGTCCTAAATACAACATAACACCAACTGATAATACAGATTATCCCCCAGTCAGCAGCTCGCATGAGTGAACTGTTCAAACGAATATTTGAGCAAATGCAAACATTTTGTGCTTGCTGTCTGAGTGAACTCACATAAAGCTTGTTGCCATAGTAACATGTACAGTTATACAGTTATATCCAATATATGCATGTTAAATTGGATTGGATTAGCGGATGTAGTGTGCGTGTACATACCTAATGTAGAATCAGCACGTTCACTGACAAGGCAAGAAAATGTCTACAGACAAGACTTGGTGAGAAACAATCAGAAACTGACAATGTTGGGTTCAGATGCTATAAAGATAATAAAACCTACTTACAGATGTACAGATGGGAAACCCAGGTCTTACCATTCAACCATAAATGTCCTTCACTAATGCAGCTAGCTGTTATGTGTGGACACTCGAGGACACCCGTTTGTTTCAAATACTGGGCAAAACTCGAGTCTTAAGACATGATCCGATGTGAAAGTCCAGAAACAGGCGGAAAGTCAGGCAAAACATGATTAGGCTATCTGGGCATCCGTGGCTCAGTGGTTAGGGAACCAGTCTTGACCAGAAGGTCTCAGGTTCGATCCCTGCATGGGGCATGACATGACAAAACAAGGCGCCTAACTCCCCCAACTGCTCCACAGGTGCTGTGGATTTGGGCTGCCCCCTGCTCTGGGCAAGTGTGTTTACTGCCCCCTAGTGTTCACTGTGTGTACAAGTTTGTACAGGTGTACCAATTTTATTTCAATGTTATCAGCTGAACACAAAACAGGTAGGAAAACCACAACCAAATATACGTCTCAGTCTGAAAGAAATGCCATGGGAGAGCCACTGTTTAGCTTTAGCCACTGTGTATTTTTCTGTCTGCCATGCTAGGAGTTGAGTGCTTTTATACGTGAGAATATCCCACCGTAAGGTACCATTTTACAGCAGAATGGATTACTGATGAAATAAATAATAACGATGGTACGTTTTGATGAGATACTTAATTGAAATGAAGACGGAGGCCTCCACCTGTTTTATTGTGCCCAACGTTGTTGGCTGTGTCAGAACTCATTAGCACTTTCAGAGACCGGCTTGGCATCCGAAGCAACAAATCGTATCAGATGGTGTGTGCTGTTGGACTCCTTCCAGTATGTCTGTGCGACTGCTAGGTCAATTAAAACACTCAATAAACCTGTCGAGGAAGCACTGACACCTCAGAATGCGCTTGTTGTGCCAGGCCACAGTCGCATCAAAACACTTGCACGGCCTTGAAAAGTCCATTACTCTAAACATATACAATATGTCCAGACGTCAGCTTTGCACAAACTTTCACCATATCACACGAAACACAGTTTCCATCACCCAAACAAAATGACTTCATTCAGCTTTATATTCCAGCATGACAATATTTTTGTATACAATTGGGGCAGCCATGGGCTTGTGGTTCAGAAACAAGGTCACAGGTTCAATTCTATTGCATGACTAAAGTGCCCTTAAGAAAGGCACCTAACCACAAATGCTAGAGTTGCCCATTGTTTTGGACATTTGTGGTGCTTACTGCCCCTAGTGTGTGTGTTTCACTGGACAGATGTGTATCGTGCAAGCACAGTGGTCAGTCAATGGTTCATTGTTCACTTTTAAAGTGAGATTCATGAGAAGGTGTGTGCTGGAGTGGAAGGTCTTGAGTGTCCTGCCTGCAATAAACTGGAACCAGATCAGTGTCTGATTTCTCTAAAGTCTTGGTAGCTAAATGAATGCAAATCCCAACAGCTAGACCCCATAATCCATAATGGTATAGGGTTTGGTTAGCTGGAATTTCATGGGAACCCTGGTACATCTACAAACATCTCTGACAAGTAAACGCTTTGCATGATGAGTTCCACCAGTTTATGTCCGGCATTCATTTTGATGGGTTTGGACAATGCACAACCACACACATCTAGAGACACCAAATTATGGTTAGCGGAAGTTTGGGGTTTTGTCATTCACACCTGAGTCACCAGATCTCAATGTTATCAAACCCATAACATAGACCGTCATGGCCTAATGGTTAGGGAACCAGTCTTGTACTGGAAGGTCCTGGGTTTGATCCCTGGCCAGGGCAAGGCATCTAACACCTAACTGCTCCCTGGGTGCTGTGGTTTGGGGATGCCCCCTGCGCTGTGCTCATCTGGGATGCTCTGGAACACAGAAATAGAGTGTCCTGCAAGAGGTCTTGTGTTTATTGTCCCGTACATGCAGTATTCTGTAATGCATGTACGGGACAATATAAGACTCATATGTCCTTTTGGACATCTCATTCTACACTGAATTTAAGTGCCAGAATAAACTGTAATACTTTGTAGGTCTCCTACAGGAGCATAGAACTGCAGAAATACGGAAATATTTTGTAGGCAACAAACACGAGACCTCCTGCAGGACGCTCCATTTCTGTGTTGTGTGATCCCAGATGTGCGAAAGTGAACTATTTGCCTACTGTGTTTGCACACAGAGGAATGTGACCTCCGCATTTAACCCATCCGTGTGCCAGTGAACACTAGGGGGCAGTGTAGACACTTGCCCGGAGTGGGGGGCAGCCCCAAACCACAGCACCTGGGGAGCAGTTGGGGGAGTTAGGTCAAGGGTACCTCAGCCGTGTCTTGCCCTGGGCGGGGATCAAACCCACAACCTCCCGATTACGAGACCAGATCCCTAACCACTAAGCCCTAGCTGCCCCATAAAGTCTTAAATGCTCGCTAGTATAAATGAGCAAAATTCAATACAAGTCACTCTGGATAAGGATGACTGCCAGATGCCATAAATGTAAGTGTATGTATCCTCTATACTCTAGTCTGGATGTAAGATGAATATATATTGCATTAATATGTTTTTGTTGGGTTTGTTTCTTTTTTTTTGGCATGTATAGGTGAGTGCTTTATTATCTCCGAACCAAAATGTCACCCTGTGTTGGCTGTGATATTTTCTTCATATCTGAGATTACTGCCTTGCAATATTTTAAGCTTTACAGATAAACCTTTCAGTGTATTCATTACACAGTAAATATCACTCGGTGCAAACGATGCAAACGCTTTTTGCATTCACAATTAATTTCGTGTGTGTGTGTGTGTGTGTGTGCACAAGGTTTTGATCCCGTGGCAAGTCTTTTGCTGTGCCGTCGGGTTTTATTTGCACGTAATTGAAATGTATGAGAACAAAAACGGCACAAGTGGCTGTGAAATTGCAGCAATTACCGCAAGTGAAACATGGCAATTAATGGCGTTTCTTGTTCTAATTTGCATCTTTATTTGCATGTCATCCATCTTAACTTATCATCCCATCTCTGAAACAGTGCACCAAGGTCAGTACAGTGTTTATTATAGCATTGAATTAGACCGCAGTTGTCCTAGACTGTTTTTTTTTTTTTTACTTATTTTTAATATTTTGCCACTAGGACGTTAGCAACAGATCCTTCTGTTTATATTCTGTAGGATCAGACCAGATGGACCAGCCATCACTCTTAAAGCACGGCAGTGAGCCTTGGGTATCTATGACCCTGACACTGGTTCACTGAGTGGTCAGTGTCGCTCCAGTTCTTACATTTGCCCATTTTTTTTTCTTCTAACAGCAACTTTAAGAACTGACTGTTCACTTGCTCTTTATATATCGCTTATATATCATAACAAGATAAACCAAGTGTCCCAATTGATCAGATTGTGATGTCCATCAGTAGAACAGCAGGTGGTCTAATTTGTAAAAGTGTCTTTAAATCCTCTGTCTGTCTGTCTGTCTGCATAACAAACGTCAGTAAACAGCTGGACGTGGCTTTGAAATCACATATTTCATCACTCATGAGTACAAAACGTTTGGGCTATGTGTTATGCATAAATGCTCTTTGTATAAAAAGATGAGCATTTTCAGTGGATGTGATGGCCCGACCCCCCCCCCCCCCTTTTTTTTTTTTTATATATATATAAGGAAACATCAGGCCAGTAGCCATGTAACATTGTCAGTGGTGCTATAATGTTAACTGTTGTGGTCAATTTTGCACCAAACAACATCAGCGATTCCACAAATACTGTCATTACTTGTCTGTCTGAGGCTGCGGGTCAGAGAAGTGTGTAGCACCGATTTTGTGCTGGCCTGGAGCTGAGCACTGCATGAGTTGAGGAGGAGGAGGAGGAGGAGGGAGGGGAAAGGCGGGAGTTTGTTTGGGAGCAGATCGGGGCAGAATTTACACAAGAAAGCAAAAATTTGCCCGTCGGATATCAAAATAATTAAGGGTGGAATTGATGACAGAGACGGTAATGTTTATTTGTAAATAAATATTTTCTCATCCAGGGCAAAAGGGCAGGTGCTTGAGCACCACTAGTGGTCTACCTGTGTACATGCCTGAGTGCCTAGGAAAAGTGGTCCAGAGAAGGACAATCAGTGAACCAGCAACAGGGTCATGAGCGCCTGTGGTTGATTTATGATTTAAAAAAAAAAAGGGGGCCGAGCCTGAACCCGTGCATGCACAGAAACCCTGCGATTGTCAGCTCATTATTACGACCACAGTCAAACCCGTTAAGACGAACAGGACGGCGCAATGCAAAACGTCCTTACATTCTAATTTCATGTCACACAGGTTTGCACCCTGTCTGCAGACAGACTGGAAGATGACAGGAGCGAATATTAGATCCCAGGGGCATCAAGTGAGACCCTTTTTCACTGCTTGATCTACCTTACAATGAGGGTAAAGATTTTTGTACATCAATAAGATGAATACTCAGTGTTCAATAAGTGTAACAATAAGACAGCGATGGTGAACAGGATCATCATAATGACGATACTGAAAGGAGGTCCCCAGGAGGTCTCAGCTGATTTTTGATTGATACTTGTGAGTAGAAAGTAGAGGTCTGAATGTTCAATCAAGCCACACTAGCACTAATAATGCTTATTATAAAAGCTGAATCAAATCTTTATACCCAACGATTACACAATAAAAAAAATAATAATAATAATATTTTTTTAGTCCCAGAAATAAACTATAATTCTTGGCAGGAGCAAAGGACTGAACTAGGTTGTAGAATTATTCTGTATGTAATAAACATCATACATCCTGAACACCAGTCCACAATTCTGAGATTTGGGGCCCTATTTATAAAACTGCATAGACTGTGGAGTGAAAGTGTGCATGTGCACAAAACAATTCTGATTTTTTTTAAAAAACGTGTAAAAATCTACTTTAAATTTATGCGCAGGTGAAACAGCCTCATATTTCGCCTCCGTGCTACCTATAAAAGGTCCATGCAAATCGTTCATGAATATTTAAATGTAGGCTTCCCCATTCATTCTGAGCGAGATAATACAAGGCAAAGAAGTAGAAGTTGTTATGTCGAGAGAATGTGTTGTTTGGTGGCCTTAGTGGTGACATTATGTGGCTGTGGCGTTTAATTTGTTGACAAAAGAATAATAATAATAATAATAATAATAATAATACTTCTACTGCTACTACTACTACTACTAATAATAATAAGAAGAATAATAATAATCATAATAAGCTTTATATATAGCACCTTTAGATTTGCAAGGCATGCAGAAAACTAATACAAATAAATTGTAAATAAACTACAAAGTGAAATACACAATCTAGTGTAAAAATAATACTTTATATTGTATATATAAAGTAGAATAAGGTACAGCAAGCACCTTGAAACTTTGAAACAGATAAACAAATAAGTGTTAATTTTTCCTAATCTTTCTCTTAATCTTGATCTACGTCCTATGGACTGATATCCGTGAGGATGATTTGCACATTTACTTGCAATTCTATATTTTACCAAACAATGTTACTAATTCCCGCTCTTTCTCTCCACAATCTTTTGAAAGGCTACACATGCCCCAAACCTAGCTTAAATCTATGTGCGTTTTCATGCCAAGTATTTCTTTATAAATGACAGTTTTTATAAATGATGACTTAGGTGTGAATGGCGAAACTATACGAGCTCAGACTCTAACCAGATGTGTGTTGCGGTGCATTGTCCTGGCGGAAAAGGACAAACCCATCAGAATGTATACATTGACCTGTCAGAGATGTTTGTAGCCATATCAGGGGTCCCCTGGAATACCAGCCAAACAAACCCCATACCAATATGAAGCTTCCATAGACATTGGTCACTTTATGTATATACGCCCTGGCAGACGCCACTAATGACGTTCACAGGTGGCGTTAATATGTATTTTGCGAAGACTCGTCTGCACCAGTTTTCGTCTAACTATATAACAAGCTGTTCCAACTCTAATCACTGTCTCGTTAATAACCGGACAAAAAATGTAAAGATTGTGATCCAGTTTTATGTCTTGAGTGATATCATGTAAGGTAAAGTCACTGAGCTAATCTGTTGTAGTGTAGAAATTCGGAGGGAAGAAAAACTGTAGAAACTGCCATTGACTGATTTGCTCCTAAAGGAAACCGCTGCTTCACTTGTGACTCGCTAATGATCCTTCGTCCCCGTTCCGTTCAAGGTCGGATGATTGATGCTGACAGTCGGCCCGGGTTCAAAGAGTTCTGCTGGAGAGTTCTGCAGCATGCCCAGAGGCCCTGAGAGATACCTAGTCATCCAGGTGAGCAGCAGAATACCAAAAGCATGACGAATGAACATTTTCCTCCTTAAAAAAAAAAAAAAAAAAAAAAAAAGCTTGTGCTCTTTCTGCTATTAGAGAATGTTTGCAATATATATATTTTTTTTTACCTCAGACGGATGACTGCTCATCATCCAACACTTTTCGGTATATAATGTAAATGATTTACATTTACACACTTACATAATTACATTTAAGATCATGAAATATATTCAGACGCTAGTTCCTGTTGTCACTTTAAAACCATAAAACTGCAGACAGACTGATTTAGTTATCGCACGTGTTAAGAAGTCGGATATATTAAGCGGCATTAAGTAAACAGGCAGTCATCTAGGATCTGAATCCACTTGGACCATTTTCTGTTAGCAAAGAAGTAGAAGTTGTTATGTTGGGAGAATGTGTTGTTTGGTGGCCTCAGTGGTGGCATTATGTGGCTGTGGCGTTTAATTTGTTGACAAAAGAATAATAATAATAATAATAATAATAATAATACTGCTAATACTACTACTACTACTACTAATAATAATAATAATCATGATAAGCTTTATATATAGCACCTTTAGATTTGCAAGGCAGAAAACTAATACAAATAAATTGTAAATAAACTACAAAGTGAAATACACAATCTAGTGTAAAAATAATACTTTATATTGTATATATAAAGTAGAATAAGGTACAGCAAGCACCTTGAAACTTTGAAACGGCAGACTAAAAAAAATATTTAAACAAATAAGTGTTAATGGCTGCGTCCAAAATCGTGTACTTAAGCAGTACGTACTGAATTCAAAACAGTAAGCACTGTTTTATCATTAAACATGTTAAAGCAGTATGCGAACGCACTAGATCCGCCATCTTTCCAATGTCATGTGACGCATGCCGTCACATCACAGCCAGTTTTTTTAAAACCCCAAATGTACTTTTTTAACCTAGGAATGTAATTTTTTTTACCTCAGAAGAAATTATAATATAGAAATTATTAAAATTAAAATACTTTTTTTTTTGTTGCTCTTCCAGACGTCTGCGCTACTCGACTTGCATTATAGGACAGAACAGTGTGCTCAGTTCGCGTACTGCAAAACGTCTCCCTATACAGGGCGTCATCCTTCTTGTCCATTTATCGCCAAACCTATTAAAGATTATGACCAGTCCCTATAAATGCACCATTAATACACGAACGATAATCAGTACATTCATATAAACCTGGGATTTAAGACTTTAATCAACACCTGAATACAGAATTAATCAGTGCTGTATTATAATGAGCCTTTTAATCTCTATCTTGCTCCTGGAATCGTTTCTACGCCCGTTAATCCTCCTTGATCTCCTTTTTTTTCTTTTTTTCTTTTTTTTTATTCACGCAGCGAAGTAACATCCGAAGCACAAAAATGGGATTAGTGTAATGCGAGATGATGTTCGTAGCAGATTAATTCTGGGTGTTGAGATACGGACTCCTCGTCAGCTTCGCTAGAAGGTGAAATAGCTCCCAGGAAGTCCTGCTGTTCGTAAAACGATCGCGACATGAACACAGTGAGGTGCGTCAGGTGATGAAGTCCAGTTTAATCGTCATGTGATGCTTGTCATGCTGGAAAATCCAACATGGTTCGGGTCAGCTAAGCTTCTCACACCGTACAGTTCCATCTGTTGACTCATTCGTTTCTCTGGAGACTGTAAACGCCGCGGTAGATGCTAAAGGGCTAACGCCTCAGGCTAAATCCTCTCGTCATTTTTGCTTCATTAACAAGCTTTGAAGCTTTTTTTTTGTTCATTCACCTCTATGCTCCTCTACCGCCTTAACATGAATATAAATGAAATCCATCTGTCATTTCTAAAATGCCTTTTTGTTGTTTTAAGCAAACATGACTCCGAGCAAAATGCTTTAAACATTTATTCCAGCCAGGCTCAGGCACAATTAGGCTGCGTTTTTTTTTTTTTTTTTTTTTTTTTTTTTCAATTTTCACTTAGGCATGAGTGAAAATGGGTCTCCGTGCCCAGACATGCTTTTTTTTAATTCAGTGCAATAATTTTCAATGGGATTTAATGTGATGGCTTGTCTAATACTTTCACTTGTCTTTCAGTTCTAAATTTAGACTAACTTTCTTTAGATAACCAAAAACCAGAATCCATAGTTAAGCCCAGTTTGTCATAGCGGCTCAGAGTCAGACTACTAACTGTGTTTGCTGGTCGGCCATTTTCCAATTTGCACGCTCTCGCTAACGTAGCGGGGGCGTGTAGAATGGGCTGGCTGGGCGGGGCTTAACTTCAGGAGCCAGTGACTGTCTAGATCGCTTCAGGTTCAAAAATCAAAAGAGAGAATCTTCTGGAGGTGACAGTGAGACTGCAAAAAGTAAAGTGAAAGTGAACTTTGCCCACTGTGCTTGCACACAGAGGAATGTGACCTCCGCATTTAACCCATCCGTGCAATAAAACACACACACCAGTGAACACTAGGGGGCAGTGAACACACTTGCCCAGAGCGGGGTTCAGCCCCAAACCATGGCGCCCAGGGTTGGGCAGTTGGGGGAGTTAGATGCGTTACTCAAGGACACCTCAGTTGTGTCTTGCCCTGGGCGGGGATCGATGCTGCGATCTTCCAGTCACGAGACTGGTTCCCTAACCACTAGACCATGGCTACAAACCAGTTTTCTTAATTACAAAACGTCATGTATTGGTTATGGATTCTGATTTTTTTTTTATACTCCGAACTTTAGGACCTATTTAGGACATATATGCTATCGGTTGTGATCCTCCTGAAAGACCCATTTAGGACAAACATTATGGCAGATGTCTTAAAGTGCTTTAGTATTTCTTGGTAACCATGTTTAATTATGATGCACCAGCCCCTTTTTTTAGGAAAAATAAATTATTAAAATTTGCACAATGTAGCTAGAGCTACTCCCATGCCTCACAGTTTGGATCGTGTTCTTTGGGTTAAAGCCTTAGCACTGGTCATTATGGTCATAAAGATGACTTAGGTGTCAGGAGATCACCTGCGAACTTCAGTCTTTTTTTTTGTTTAAAGATGCCATTGAAATAGGGGATTTTTCATTGCATGGCAGCCTTTCTGGATACATATTTTACCCAATGCCTCCACTTCCTTTGTTGTTGTCTTGAGGTTCTGTTAAATCTTTCATACCAGTTTGTTTATTCCTGGTTGTGCCTCTTTCCTGAACAATGTAGTGTCTACATTTTATCCCTGATGAGAATCCGGTGGTGACAGTGGGAGGAAAAACCCATGAGATGACAAGAGGAAGAAACCCTGAGAGGAACCAGACTCATAGGAGAACCCGTCGTCATCTGAGTGACACAGACAGTGTGATTATAAATGAAAGCTACTAAGCTTATAGTTATAAGTCTGTAATCTGATTCATGGCTACAACATCTGTCCATTATGGTGTTCTATAGACTCTCCATGTCCACGTTGGGTCAGATAAGATTCCAAGACGATATTGGAAGGTTAATGGAATGGATCAGGCAGGTTTAGGTACCAGAAGGAATCATAAATTGGGGTCCCTGATATGTCCTGGTGCCTCAGCTGTATCAGGTGTATCTCATCCAAGTGGGAGGTGAAGAGAGAAGGTAGAGAAGAGAATACCGAGAGTATTGAATATGGACTGAAGTACCAGACTGTACAGATTGGTGGTGGCTCCATGATGGTATGGGGTTTGTTTCACTGAAATTCCATGTAACCCCTGGTACCCCATCTCTAAAAAGTTGAATGCTATATGTGTCACATTTTTTCCCATTCATGAATTCACTTTTCATTTTGATCAATTTGCCAGGATAATGCACCACCACACACGTCTAGAGACACCAAACGTTCATCTGAGGGTTTTGTTAAATGTTAACACTAATTGTCCACATTTCTGTATTTATTTCCTTCCTCATGTATTGCAGACACATGCAAAATAAACACATGACATTTTATTTTATTCCACCAAAGGCAGCATTTAATTAAGTGAATGCTGACATTTCAACAGAGGAGAGTAGACATGCGTGTGTCCCTGAACCCTAGATATCGAAAGATAATCCGTTAGTCTGACCTCTGGGAAATGCTAAGTCACTTTATGAATTGACACAGCGCTACGGAATCCTGGTCAGAAGTTTTTGACTCATTTTCTAATTAAACAGCAGCTCGGAAACAGTGGCACATTTATGATAATAATAAATAAAAAAAAAACAGGCACTAAAAACCCTGGTTTGCTATTTCTGGTTGTATCACGATGAACAGTACAGGGTTTGGGTTGTCCTTCAGGCTTGTTGTAATCAGTGTGTGTATTGATTGCCTGTCCAGAAGTCCAGGAGTAATCAGGTTTAAACGCACTCGCAGCTCCAGTTCATCTTCCGTCTTCCGAGTGAAGAAAAACGAACCTTTAATCATATCTACACTGGAAAAAAAAAAAAAAAACCTCTCTTAATGTGACATATTTCTGCTTCGTTATTATGCGCCGTATTGTAAGTATGAAGGTTCGATGTGAATAGATGTGAGGTGTTGGAAATCGTGAACCGCCTCGCTTGTGTTTGAGTCTTAACGCAGTCCTTTACAAATGCATGTATTCATCAACGGGACAGAACACGGGGAACCGAACAAGACACCAATTGCATCCGTCATCTCAGTGCTGTTCCACACGGTTTCCCCCGGACACACACGAGCAGTTTTGAAGGACGCTGGTGCCACTTTATAGATTATTTCACCTCAGCTCTGTGTGGAAATGATGTTTCAGACTGGTAGTATTAACGTTTTTGGCGTGGCTTCAATAAAATACTTTAAAAAAAAAAAAAAAAACGACTCATTTTTGAAGTGAGTAAAAAAAGTAAAAATGAAGTTCAATTGTATTACCTTTTTTTCTCTATTGTCCTTTAAAAAGCCTCATTATTTTTAGCATTCTGATCAAAATGTTATTGTCTTTCACTGAGCTCAATGTCTCAGTGCTCTCTGTCCCAATTAGGTCTTTGTTCAATGGTCTGCATAATGAACAAACTGCTGCCTCATTGTCTTTTCACTTGGAATAAGAAAGGTTTTCTATTTTAAGTGCTCATCGATCTGGCACTGAGCACACTTTGATTTCTTTTGATGGTAAAAATGACGTCGGGACCATGTTTTTGTTGAATTCTGGATTGTATAACAGCTGGATAAACACCTGCTTTGACGTATATTGACGTATATATATATATATATATATATATATATATACACACTATACACACAATCAAAGTAAAAGTAACCCAGAAAACCATCAAGCAGTTGGGGGTTAGGTGTCTCACTTAAGGGCACTTCAATTGTGTCTTCTTACATGTAGGAATCGAACTAATAACCTTCCAGCCACAAGGCTGTTTTTTTCCACAACTTCCCCTGCAAAGTCGCCTTTGTCAAACTCGTTTAGATTCTTACACTTGCCCATTTTTCCGGCTTCCAACATCAAGAACATAGTGTTCATTGCTGTCTAATATATCCCACCCCTTGACAGGTGTCACTGTAATGACAGAATCAATAAAATTCCTGTCACCTGTCAGTAGTTTTGTAGTTTTAGTACATATACAGGCAATGGTTGTAGGTAGCTCTCACTACAGCTGATGGTAAAGTACAGCATCTACTATCAACCTTCTTTCTGAAGGCCTCAGAGATCTCTTTGGATCTCACCATGGTGACCCCACTCAACTCGATAATCCAGAGCAAATCAAACTAAATGCCTACTAAATCTATATATATATATATATATATATATAAGTGAAAGTTTTCAGTGGGGGTTCAAGTAAAAATTTAAATGATTTGACTTGAGATTTAACTTGTGACTTGCTTGACTTACAGCAGGGACTCGACTTGACTGATTTTTTTTTTCCCCAAATGACTTGGGACTTGCCTGAGACTTGATTAGGGTGGTGTTAGGCAGCTGATTTAATCTGTTGATCAGTGTGATGGCCTGGGAATAGAGGTGGGGTGGGTTACAGTGGTGTCAGGGGCAGCAGATTGGATATTTTTATCAGTCTCATGGCCTGAGAATAGAGGTGGGATGGGTTGAGGTGGTGTCCGGGGCAGTAGATTTGATTTGTTGATCAGTCTGATGGCCTGAGAATAGAGGTGGGGTGTGTTAAGGTGGTGTCAGGGGCAGTGGATTTGATCTGACAAATGGTCCGATGGCCTGAGAATAGAGGTGGGGTGGGTTAAGGTGGTGTCAGGGGCAGTAGATTTGATCTGATGAATGTCTGATGGCCTGAGAATTGAGGTGGGGTGGGTTAAGGTGATGTCAGGGGCAGTAGATGTGATCTGACAATCAGTCTGATGGGTTGAGAATTGAGGTGGGGTGGGTTAAGGTGGTGTCGGGGCAGTAGATTTGATCTGTTGATCTGTCTGATGGCCTGAGAATAGAGGTGGGGTGGGTTAAGGTGGTGTCGGGGCAGTAGATTTGATCTGTTGATCTGTCTGATGGCCTGAGAATAGAGGTGGGGTGGGTTAAGGTGGTGTCAGGGGCAGTAGATTTGATCTGTTGATGTCTGATGGCCTGAGGATAAAAGCTGACAGTCTAGATGTCCTGCAGTTCACACATCTTTACCTCCTGCTTAAGGGTACGTATAGAAATGTGTGGCTGGGTGAAGCCTTTGATGATGCTGCAGGCTTTTTATTGTACTCTTCAGTAGTAGATGTCCTGCAGAGATGATAGGGGCGCATCTTCTCAGCAGTCTACCACAGTCCACAATGGTGCTATTCCCATAGGCCACAGTGATGCAGCTGGAGAAGCTGCTGAAAATCGGTGGTGACATGCCAAATATCTTCAAAAGGTAGAGGCATCATTGTGCATTTATTGATGCCTGGTGATGCTATATATCCAGGTGAGGTCATCACTGATGTGGACATCCAGGAATTAAAAGCTGTGTCAACTTTCTCCAACTCAGACTCGTGAACTGAGAGCAATTGATGCGGTGTCCTCTGGGTTGGTGAAGAGGCTGCTGTTGTTGTCACACCATGTCACCAGACGTCCCACCTCGATCCCGTTTCGTCACCCCGTTGTACGACCGGCAACTTTCAGCATGGTGTTGCAGTATAAAATGCTGCTGTTGGCAAGTCAGGGTTCATGTATAAAATATGCTTTTTTAAAAAAATGGAAACAAAAGGAGAATTGTGTATAAGATAGGCTGAAGCAAGGTGAAATCTGTCACTACAGTGTGAGAAGATTCAACTGATCCACTGAACAGAACGCAACATGGATGCTGTAATATGCTGTTTGCTGTTGCAGTCCACCAGGAGCTTCTTTATCTGGTATTCCAGCCTCAGGCAAGTGTAGTGTGTGTGTGTGTGTGTGTGTGTGTGTTATGAGCACAATGGATCATTGGTTGTGTATGTGTTTTTTACATCGTTAAAGAAAATAGAGGAGTGTCTAGAATTTGCCAATCGCATTTTCCCACATTTTTGAATAAAGTGAACTTTGCTTTCTCAGGGATAAACATCTGTCTGACAGAATTTTTGCTGAGGTAAGTTTAAAAAATTGTGCCAAGATTGTATTGTGGACACAATTTGAGGCTAAATAGTCCCATTTTTAAAATCTACAATCTATTAAAAATATTAAATGTGTCGTCAAGATCTGGCTGAGAGTGTGTTTAAAAGTACTCACAATACTGAGGGTTGGACTGCAGGAAGTCTTAAACAAAACACAAACATACATGTGGAAAAAAAACAAATGAAGAAAAACTCAATAAACAAAACCAAACACAGAAAACTCAACAGTCCGAATAAGTCCACAAAGTCCAGAACTTAAGAACAGCATAAGCAAAAATCTGAAACAATTCTAATAAGCCGCAACATGAAAGCCTAAAACAGTCTATACCAGACATGGGCAGACTACGGCCCGCCGGCCATATACGTCCCATTAGGCTTTTTAATCCGTCCTGCCGAACTTGTCCAGGTTATATTATTAAATAAAATTTTATTATAATTAAACCCTTCATTTTACCTTTTCCCCAATAGATGGCGCACTCCAAAAACATTGACCT
>JAOVVF010000027.1:1691812-1714981 GCA_028565595.1 Duopalatinus emarginatus
TCTCTCTCTCTCCCTCTTTCTCCCTCTCTCTCTCTCTCTCTCCCTCTCTCTCTCTCTCATTCTCTCACTCTCTCTCTCCCTCTCTCTCTCTCTCATTCTCTCACTCTCTCTCTCCCTCCTCCTCCTCTGTCTCTGAACAATAAGCCTCAAGCGTCCAGTTCATGTAAAGGAGAGAAACTGTGGGAGGATTAAGTTGTAGATGAATCATGAAGAAATGGACATAGTTTCCTTTGAACTGAATCATTTCCAGGAATCTTCAATCTTCCAGCCACAAAGGAGGACAACACTTTCTCCGATGCATGCTGATGGAAACGCTTTTCACCCAGCCATGCTGTAAATCACACCTTTGGTCTGAAGCCAGTTCAGCACTCAACCAGTTTGCTCATCATCAGTTGACAGAATGAACATTTATGTACCTGGGGATATTTGATCGCACATTTTGGGACTTGCGGCTAAGAAATGTCAGAAAACAAGGATTTTACATTAGCTTTGAAAAATACTGCAGCTTGTAGACACGATCGTAAACAACATATGGAGGAACAGCCTGGTTGCTAAAAGGCCTTTAAGTCCAAATTTAATACAGACCAATGGGAGACGCATTTGCCTTGATGGCGTGTCAGTGGATAGATGTTTACGGA
Organism: Duopalatinus emarginatus; assembly: GCA_028565595.1. NCBI lineage: Eukaryota > Metazoa > Chordata > Actinopteri > Siluriformes > Pimelodidae > Duopalatinus > Duopalatinus emarginatus. The sequence continues at coordinate 1,692,451 of JAOVVF010000027.1, forward strand.
AAAAGATGCTTGCTCTGTGATCGGTAGCTAAGGTGAAATTAAGACAAAGCTTTAGTTGCATACCAAGCGTACAGGATGCAGTGTAATTAAAAAACTCCAACTGTTGATCGTTAAGAAACAATAGTAAAAGGCACAGGTGAAGGTGCTTTACTCAATAACCAAAGGGGCAGCTGTGGCCTAGCGGTAATGGAACTGGTCTGATGCCCGGAAGGTCCTATGTTCGATCCCCGCACAGGGCAACTGCTCCCAGGGTGGTTTGGGGCTGACCCCCTCTCCGGGCAAGTGTGTTCACTGCCCCCTAGTGCTCCCTGATGTGTGTGTTTCACTGCATGGATGGATTAAATGCAGAGGTCACATTCCTCTGTGTGCAAGCACAGTAGAAAAATTGTTCACTTTCACTTTCAAAAGCACAATCCAAATTTGTCCTCAACAAATTTGGCAAGGGGTCACGTCAGGTGATTAACAAAACAAACTCCACTGAGAGTTGACAAGGTCTTACCAGAATATCCAAGACTCGAACAACCAGCTTGGTACAGGTTCTCGAGGGAGTCCAAATACTTTACCACTTAAGGGGGTGAAAACAAAAGGCTTAGATAAACAGACACAGCTAACTCAAAACAGGGAAACAGGTGGGAAGAAATGTAACTGAAATTCCAGGGACTGAGAATGGGTGGGAAGCAAAAATCTTGACATGGGTGCGACTATCATGTCTGACCACCATGGAGTCTGTGAGTACTAACTGGAGTGTGGTAGAGCAAAAACAGGCATTTTTTCTTTTGTCTATAACACTGAAATTGAAAAATCAAAAACTTTTCTTTTTCTCTGGGTCTCATGAGGATGTAAGTCTACAAAGTTGATATATTAAAATTAGGAAAAATGGGCAAGTATAAGTATAACATGTATAATTATAAAATAAGTATAACTGTGATGGTTAGACTGAGCAGCTCTAAAACAGACGGTCTTTCTAGGTGTTTCTGGTATACAGTAGTGAGTACCTAACAAAAGTGGTCCAAGGAAGAGCAACCGGTGAACCTTGGTGAGGGTGAAGGGTGAACCCTCACCAAGAGGGTGAACTTGCAATGATGGTTTATTATCATAAGGGGGACAAGTGGAGGTAAACTGTAAGAGCTAAAAAAAACCTCCCAAAACATAACAGATCCTTTGTTTTTTTTCTTTAGTTTCTGTATTTATTTGTTAATTTTATCTGTTTGTTTTAAAGGACTTTAAAGGAAAAAAAAATCAGATTTTAGTTCTATTGCTTAAAGGTATCAAAGAGAATATAAATAATGTCTAAAATCAGACAGTATCCGAAGTCATTTAATTACTTTACGTATTGACTTGAGAACATCAGCCTTGTTGTCAAGACCATAAGACTCTGAATCTATTAAAACTCTTATATGTTACATATCTGTTATACATTTCTTTCATTCTTTTTTTTTTTACCTTTTCCTGGAAGTTAATCTCTCTTCAAAAGAATGAGAATCAGAATGGTGCAGCTTTCAAAGGAGCGTGAGTGTGAATCCTGATGAAGTCATGGTCTTTGAAAACTCAGAGAAAATCAGAGTGAATAGTGTGAGAAAAAAAAAAATCAAGGGCAAAATTCAGCTTTAAAAAAACTTTTAAACATAAAAAAAACAAAAGGAAATAATCACATTATTATAAGATATAATATGTAATTAAAAAAAAATAATAGAAGGACAATCAGTGAACCAGTGACAGGGTTATGTGTACCCAAGGCTCACTGATGTGCACTGGGGTGAAGGTGAAGGCTAGACTGTCGGGTCCATTCCTACAGAAGTATAAAATATAAAAAAAATTAAAGAAATATTTTTTACAAATTAAAATATGAATTGTATGCCTCGGAATGTTTAGGCAGATTTTGGCTGTTTTGATGAAGGCTCAACACATGTCCTAATAAATCCCGCATGCCGACGTCTCAGAGAGAAGCTGTTGCTCAGGACTCAGGATGATAGTTGGGTTATTAAGCTGTAATTTCAAAATACAGCCCTTGTCCTTCATTGTTGATGCATTTTAGGATGATAGTATTAGAGCATAATAAATTGAGAAGAATTGACTGCATGGTTCTGAACTTTTGTGTGTGTGTGTGTGTGTGTGTCGTGAATGATTTGTCTGTGTCGTTGTGAGTAGCTATATTTGCCTGATTAATCACAAGCAGTGTAGCTGCTGTCGCAAAATTATGCATAATGATATCAGCATTTTGGCTTCGTGCATTGCCAAAAAACATTCTGGGAAAACGATTAGATCTTTTCATTTTGTCTCTCCATCCATTCCGTGCTCATTTGTCTGGTATGATCCTTTGTTGTGTGGTTGTGGAATCACTACAGCGTTCTGGAAATGGCATTTAGTTACAAGACCGATTCAAGTCAAATCCAAACACGTTAAAACCAGATGTTGGTGGATCCAAACTTTATTTGATGACATGCAAGTGTAGGATGCGGTCTTGTGACCAGAACCGGTCTTGTGACCAGAACGTTGCCAGATCAAACTCCTTGTACCAACAAGACATGACTAAAATGCCCGCGAGCTAAACTGACTGCTCAGCGGGTGCCGTGGATAGGGTTTATAGACCTGGTTATGTTTAATAAACTTTTGCTTTGCTGGCTTTTCCAGTACACAATTATTATGCATGTGTTTTGTCATACAGTAAAAGCTGTTCACCTTCTTCTCAGTGTATCTTGTGTGATCCTATTAAAGAGTTCCTTACTAGCTTTACAAGTTTACACTTGTTTTGTTCATGGATTCTAACTTCAGATGGTTGATGCCATGGATTTTAACCATCTTTTATTTGTTTTGTTTTTTGTAGATGTTTTTCACTTATCTGTATATATTTCAAATCAATCAATCAAGTTTATTTGTCACATACACAGAAGGGGATATAAAAAAAAAAACAGCCTCTAGATTAAACACTGTGGATGCTGGGGGAAAAAGCTCCAAAGCATGAAGCATATAAACACACATTACAACATCGCAACACAGTAGGTGGGTTGGGGGATGGAGATAACCCAGTGCCGGTAAGCAGCCATCCGGATTCTGCAGCTGCAGGACAGCGCCGAACGGACCCGTCTCGCCGTACTTTGTGATGGTGGGTGATGGTGTTCGGTAGGGGTCCTGGAGAAGCCGCCGTGCCTGGCAGCCCAGTCTAGGTGTCTCAGTTCGCTGGGTGTTATAGCGATAACACGGCTAGTTGCCATGGAGCCATCCTTGAACAGGTTCCAAGCAGAGTCAACAATCTCCAAGAGTTGGGGAAAAACGGGGGGGGGGGATACAAGAGCGTCTCGCTGCATTGGCTCCGGTGATCTCTCGTGGCGGGGATCGTGGTCAAACATGCGGGGTCCTGTTGTCTCTCCATGTGGGTCTTCGGCGTAGAAGATGGTCTAAGCATATAGCCAGCTCTATCAGTTCGCCCAATGATAAATCGGTGTCTCGACAGGAGACTATTCCTATTCCTAAAGGCTACCAATAAGGCCGGCTCATTTCAACTGCTGCCCGCAGCTAGTGCGTGGAACTCTAAAGCATATGCAGAAACGACTGGCGAATATGAGCTAGAAGCTCTCCGGCCGACCTCCCGTCACACGGGTGATCAAATACAGTCTTAAACTTGGCTAGGAACTGGGTATAAGAACAGTTCCCTAAAGTATGCCACACCGAGGTAGCCCAGTCCATGGCCTGTTTAGTAAGACGCAGAACGACAAATGAGATCTTCGCCTGATCGGTGCTTGCCGGAGCATTGGCGAAATAAATGGCACATTGGAGTAAAAAACTCCTACAGTTATTAGGGTTACCGTCATATTTCTCGGGTTTGCTAACTGGGAATGTAGCGAAGGGGACGAGACCAACTACGCCTGGCCCAAGATGAGATTCTGGACCTGAATAGACATACCCTTTAAGTGAGTGGAGATCCCATGCACACTAGAAATTAACTCCGACAACTGTTTCTGATGTACTTCTTGTTGGTTAACAATACCCAATACGGAATGTGAGAACTTAGCTAGGGCTTGTTCATGCTTATCTAGCAATTGGCCCTGTGAACCGATAATCTGGCAACAGGCTTCTAGATCTGCCGTCTGAGGGTTGGCAAGGTATTCTGTCATAAGGCTTGGATAAAGCAGACGCATGCAGATCTATTAGACAGAGTTTTAATGAAAACAACCAACAGAGAAAACAAATACAAACAGGCTAAGCTAGCAAACACACCAAACACACAACAAGAAATGAAACAAGAACAAACAAACATAAGCAGACTAAACAATACTGGACAAAGACAGGAACACTAGTGGTAAGTCAGATAGGGCTAGGCAAAAGAGAGGACAGACAGGCGGAGAAGTCAAAACACGGTAAGGCAAACGTTAATGATAGGGCTAAGGCAAGAGACCTACACGAGTAATTAAAGCAGGTCAGAACACAAAAAGGCAATAGATACAAATGTTCGGTATGATCAGGGAATGCTGGCTCAATACCTCGCATTGAGCGTGAGTTTGAACAGTTCTTAAATAGTCCTATAGTCCTCTCAGGTGAGTTGGGTTTGGGCTGATGAGCTGACCTCCGAACCGGAGTCACCTGACCTGGTGTTGCATGCTGGGAGATGCATCCAAACATCCCAGTTTACCAAAACACTCTATAAACATGAACCATCCATATGGAAAACTATTAAGAATGTTTGATTTAACAAATATGTTTTCAGCCTAGACCCTCATAATTTGAGGTATCAACAAATAGCCTGCACCTTTTGATCGAAGTGGGCATAGAGGATCATAAGAGACTAGAAGTTTGCTAAGATAACGTGACGCGAGACCAATTATATTCATGACACTATAACTATAAACTGATACAAACCAGTAAGCATCCCCAGTAGAGAACTTTTATGCATGTTACCTTTTCTGCTGTCATTCTATAAAAATGATTCTTGAGGCCACAAAGGAGCTCAACTGTCTAACTTCCATAATTCCAGAGCTGTGATGAGAAACTGATGCTGTGAACCTGCTTTCTTTAAAAAAAATATGGTGTAAGAAAAGAAGTGGGAAACTCAGTATGGTGGGCCTGGGAAGAAAAGCATGAGGGCCAAGGTGATTAGAAGAAAGTGGTTACTGAAGATGACCAAAAGAATGGATATATGTATACCTTCAACCACATGCAAAATATCCCCCTTTACTTGTAACTAAAGCCCCACTGATGCTGTTACATACAGGAAATCACAGGACAAGACCATTTCATTTTTACTATTTGAAGGAACCTCCACCAGGACCAGGATGCAGTGATGTCTGCAGCACATGTTAGTCTTTACTCTCATTGTCTGGTTGATGTTTTATGATTGGTTAAAGCTTTGCAGTGGGAGTGAATTGGCAGGTAACTAAATCAGGCGAAGAAACAATGCACTGCTCTCGGCGTCTCTCAGTTCTGCTTTGTGGTTTTTATTCTTTTCCTCAATAACTTTACTACTTTACTGTCATTTTACTAAGAGAAGGCTGGAATATTAAGTGGTAAACATGCAATATGCCGTCACATCATGTCACACCTGATATTAGTCAAATAGTTTCTCTTCTGTCAGCGAATGTGTGTTGAGTTTTATGAGTTTCATGTAACTTAAATTTCAAATGTATTCATCGTCTATATCTCTACTCTGTAACATTCAAAACATCACAAAGATTGTGAAAGTGTGAATGAGGACTGTGTTTTCTTTTAGAAGAATAAAGTCAGTATTTCAGCTCTCACATGTTGTTTTATGCAAATGATTCATGGAGCCACAGAGTTCCAACAACCTTATTTACATAATTCTTTTGCATTGGTGTCACATTGTACAATATGAGATCTGTAAAACTGATAAGATCATCTCTCTCTCTCTCTGTCTCTCTCTCTCTCTCTCTCTCTCACTCTGTGGGTGTGTTTTTGTGTGTGTGTGAGTGTGTGTGTGTATCATTGGATGGATAAAACCATGCATCTTGAGGGGAAATTATGAGAGATCCCCCCCCCCCACACACACACACAAGAGTACAAACAGGAAGTAGCACATGAAGTTGAACCAATTACACCCTTTTGTATGTAGCACTAAGTACAAATCAGTTCCACACATTATTCAGACCTTCACTATGGTTTGGTTCAAGTGACCCCCAGAAAGTGTACAAACTTGTTTGAGTTGAAGACATGTTGAGCTTAGGAGCTCATCCTAAAGACCAATAGTTTTGTTCAGGATTACAGGATTATCAGTGACCAAAACATTTTTTAGGGACACATATGTAAAAAATGATATATATATTTTTTAAGTGTAGGATGTCTTACATTAAAAATCATCACTTTGTATTGACACAGTGTTTTCCCATATCAAGGCCCCCCCCCCCCCCCCAGGGCACCTACCGATGGTGCTACATGCAGTATTGTTCACTGTATCCAACTGCAAAGTCCCTCATATATAGCACTAGACAATGAAAATGACGTGCAGTTAACTTTGTGTGTGGGTGCAGGTAGGCGGATATTGGTTGAAATAGGTGGAGATAGGATGCAGAGACAGGCGGAGCACAAAGGACAGACATAAAACAAGAAGACAGGGAAATAAAGCCACATACAACACCAGGAAGTAAACGGGAGTACATTAAAAGAAAGAAATACAGAACGCAACAAATATTCTGGTAAGATTTACATGTAATCACGTGTATGTGCTGATCATCATATTCAGTACGTTTCCTCATCTCTCTGATCAAATGAATGCATGCGTACATCACTGTGCACTGAAACAATTTTCTCTTTGTTTCTTTATATAATGTATAATGTATATATGTATTATATAGTATGATGTATGTATCTGTTTTTCCCCACAGAAATGGATCAGAAAATCATTTCCCTAATTTTGTTTTACTCAGGTCAGTGTGTGGTCACAACATTTCTAATGTAAATCTGTGTTTATGGATGAATCCTGATTAAATCTCAGACTTATTAAAGACCAGCATTTTTATTTATGATTGTCAGTCATTATTGTATTTTTATGTAATGATATGTTCTGCTACACCATATTGTTTTATTAAGTCTAATATTCATGTGTCTCACAGTAGTATGTGGTATAGGAGCGTATATTCCTCATCGCTATCACTTTGTAAATAAGAATAAAATCTGGACTGAAGCTCAAACTTATTGTAGAGAGAAATACACTGATCTGGCAACCATCAACGACATGGGAGAGATGAAGAAGCTGAATAACACACTGAAGAAGGAAACTGCAAAGCAAGCTTGGATCGGTTTAAAGAGAAATGACACTGGGGAATGGCAGTGGTCTCTGACAAACCAAACTTTCTACAGAGACGGAGACACTTACACAAACTGGCAAAGCGGACAGCCAGACAGTTTCGGGGGAAATGAGTTCTGTGTTGACATGGCAAAAAATGGCTGGTGGTTTGATTGCACCTGTGAGACAAAGTTACCTTTTATGTGTTATGAAGGTAAATTTTTATAAGATACAAGTTTATTAATAACATTAAAAAAATAAATACTATTAAACTATTAAAGTCTAACTTGATGGTCAGTGTTTACTCTTTGTAAAATCTTTTCCAGAAAAGAACACAGGCAATAACAGATACAAACTGATTAATGATTATAAGACCTGGTATGATGCTCAGACCTACTGCAGAGAGAATCACACCGACCTGGTCAGTGTGAGGAACAAAGCTGAGAATGATCAGATCCAGGGAAAGATTACACAGGCTAATAATGTTTGGATTGGTCTGTTTAACAACTCCTGGAAGTGGTCAGATCAGAGTAATTCCTCATTCAGATACTGGAGCTATAACAAACCCAGTGGAGGTTTGACCTGTGCTGTAGTGTCTGAGTCTGAGCAAAACCACTGGAGTAATGTGGACTGCACAGGAAAACTCCCGTTCATATGTCATGAGAGTGAGTTACTTTACCCTTTTTTTCTGAAACACTGTCCCTCTGATATACACATCACCGACTGCACTGAATTTCACATATATTTGTACATATTACAGAAATTTTCACATTTTTTCTATTCCGTTTTATTTCTAGATAAACTAATATTGATCAATCAGAATCTGACCTGGAAACAAGCTTTGATATACTGTAGGACTCATCATGATGACCTGTTCTCAGCGACCACTGAGGAGATGCAGCTCTGGGTGAAGGAAGTGGTTCAAAACGCCTCCACTGAACACGTGTGGCTCGGCCTGCGTCGCACCTGCGCTCTGGGTTTTTGGTTCTGGATGAGTGGAGAGATGGTCTGCTACCAGAACTGGGATACAGGGAATGGGACACGGTTCGAAGACTGCGGCCAGGAGGAGAGAGCCGGAGCAGTGCAGTCTGGAGGACAGCAGAAGTGGATCAGCCTGCCACAGAGTCATAAACTTAACTTTATCTGCTCTACCTATGAAGGTTAGTTAGTTTGGTGTTTTTGTTTTGTTTTCATAAACTACCAAAATTTTATTCTTTATATTTTTTAAGCATTTGAAGGCTGAAGACAAGTCCCATCATCTGGGTCAGCAAGTCTATACCAATGTCTCATTTTCATTTCCTATTAATTACCTTTTAGTCCATTTAAGTTGATTAAGTTACTTAATCAATTTGAGTAACAGTATACTATGTTAGGTTTGTGTTCTTCATTAAATGGATTTAATTCTTTTGTTCTATATGTTCCTGTGCGTTTGTGCTACACATTCATTCATTTTATTGTTTTTCCCTTTAATCTGGATAATTTAAGTGAACGCAGCTTTATAACATTTTAGGTTGCACAAGCCATGTATAGACATACAGTATAACACCATTATACCACCATCATAATTACAGGATGTTTAGAACAACTACATGCATTCATGATTTAAGATGCAGTTTGTTTTGTTTACATCTCTATTTTTTTTCTCATAATACTTTTTTTTGTAGTTTCTTATAAGATTAGATTACTGTTAATTTCTAATCAGCATTTATTATTTTTTTAAATTGGGGTGACGGTCTGTCTATACCTGTCATCCGATTCATTTTTAATACATTAGAATATGGTTTGTAATGATTATAGGAATTATTTTCTGCAATAAATTCTTTTTAAAAATTCTCTCAGAGTTGTTTTCTGTTATATCTGTAATACTTTACAAAAAGTAGTGCTATCCAGTGTCATATAATTACATTATTCCAATTTAAGTGCTGCTACTGAATAATCCAGTTATGAAAGTTTATCTAGATGAATTTTCAGCATAGTTTTACATTTTGTTACAGCATGTGCAATATTTCTGCAGTGTTCCTAAAGTCTTCACACTAACGATAAAAAAATATATGAACCCAAATTTAAAAAAAAATGATGTTAGAGATAGTATGAATCACCCCTAGTGTGATATTTGGTCGTTACTTTTTCAGATATTGTTTTATGATAGTGAGTCTAAAGCTCACAGAGGCAGTCAACTGTGTCATTTTCATAATTCCCAAGCAGTTTCCCAAGAAATTTTAAAGTTTATGAAAGCGAGTGGGAACTGCACACCTACACCTACACGACCTTACTCTAACCCTAACCCTAGTCCTAGACATCTGTCATTTCCGCATATGAGGCCAGCAGTAATTGTGGGCCCATTTATATGTACCTAGGCTTCCTGCTCTGGGATCCGTCTGGCCATGACATGTACCTGGGACAGGACATAGGTGATGAGCCGGGCAGGTGGTGGGTGTGTCCGCAGGTGAACATTGGGCAATATCCTACTCTATTACCCATATAAAGCAAGCTGGAAGCAGAATTGTGTCAGGCGTAGCATTCAGCTTGGAGGCAGAAAATATTCATAAAAGTGAGTCAGCCTTGCTGTTAAATGGGCTTGGATGACAGGTGATCATGCATAGAAATATTGTCAAGGACCAGGCCCAGACGTCATGCAGTGGTGGGTAGAGCTTACAAAGTGGTGTTGCAGTTCTCGCTCACAAACATCATAATTTTGCTCAACTGGTCTGAGCTTTTAAAAGAAATCCACTGTGTTATGCTTGTTTTTCTCTCTAAAATTCTAGGATAGTACAACTCCCTCAGAAACATCCACCTTTACAGTAAAATGTTGATCAGGATCAGGCTGTCAGAGGACAACAGCCTACATGGAAGCCTACTTGAGGCATTGGAAGGCACACCTAGCTGTGTCATTTAATAATGACGTAAGTGGAGAAGCAATAGTGCTGAAGCATCTAATAAACCACCAATAAAAATGTGCAAACCCAAGAAACCACTCAGCATCCTTGACAGACTGCCATTCGGTGACTGCTTTAAACTTTTCTGTGTCTCTAGGAACCCCCTGTGGGCCTGTGACATAGCCAAAAATGTGATTGTGGGGGTGTGAAAACTACATTTTGCTTCATTTACGTAAATTTGATTTTTGAGGAGTTGTGACAGCACCTGGCAGATGTGCTGCTGGTGTTGTTCTCTCATGTCAGAATAGATCAGGATGTCATCTATCAATCTTTCATTTATCACTGGGGTGGATACGCACTAGATTATATTCACTAGGCAAGTCTAATTTATTAAACCACTCCGTTCTCTCTTTACTTGCTTATTGGCTGATGGGATAAATGGTAGTGGATATGAGTACTTGGCAGTCACCATGTTTAATCCAATGTAGTCAATACACAATTGTAGGCCCCCTCCTTTCTTCATCACAAATAACATTTCTGCAGACACTGGTGATGTGAAGGGTTGGATTTAACCCTAGATGTGTCTTATTTCTGTGCAGCAGGAGACCACTGTGCTTACCTTTACAAAAAAAAAACTTATAAATCTTTATACCTTACAGGACTGTGAACTGAACTCGCTTTTCAAGACTCAGCATGGATGTTGGTACATGCCTGGAGTTAGTGGGAGGCAGAGAAACAATGATGTGAACCTGACAGGATTATTTTTGTCTTGCCTCAAGTTGGAGCGGGTTGTGCCACTAAATCCAGGGTAGCCCTAATAACATGGTATGATGGGCGGGCCTACACTTAGAATAAGAGGGAAATAGTCCCATGGTGTGGGGAGCTTGCACATTGTTGGAGAGGAGTAAGGCAGTGAGTAATTTCCCATACTTATATGTAGTTTCGGATCAGTTTGCTTTAGACCTAATACTTGGCTATTTGATGGTCTGTGGCATCACAGTAGAAGCCCAAGTTCTGCAGATACCTTTTTTCTCTCTCTATTTTCTCTCATTCACCTGCACAGGATATACCCGCATAAGCTCTGGTGGCTGGCCGGTGATAGGAGACATGGTGTGGGTATGGGGCGGCTGTGGAGCAGATTGTCCATTTGGATGGCTATATCAATAAGGCTGTCTTGGGATGCAGACTCATCACAGCATGCCAGCTTGGTGAGATTGTTGGCATTGAGATCCTGGCAACATACTGCCTTCAATGCAGACTTGTTTCACCCAATAGCTGTGGCCAGTATTTAGAACCTGAGCACATACTGAAAACACAAAGGCCTCTTCTGCTTTTCCAAAGTGAGTCAGGCAAATCCAAAATGTAGTAACAAAACAGGCAATGGTCAGGCAATGGTCAGGACACATGTCAGTATTCCAAAAAGCACAAAATCAATCAACAACAGCTTGGTAACAGGGTAGCGTGGCCTAATACCTTTGAAAGACAAACTGAGCTAAAAGATGCTTTAAAAGGTAAAACAAAAGCAGCAGTAAACTGAAAAGAGGTGAAACTCGTTGCACATAATCAGGGACACAAAAGCATTAAAGTAATAAACACACTAGAATTTGGGAGATGGAGAACAGGTATGAAAAGGATGGATGGTTTTGGGGCGGCCATGTTGGATTCCTGCTGTGGATTTTGGAATTGGAGGTTAAATAACATCGTAGATACCAGCTGCTTTTGGATACAGCAAATGTTATTCACGAAGACATATGTAATTCTCATGAAACATTGGATAAATCTGTATACTTAGTGGTTGTTCTTTTTTTCATAATAAAAAAATTAATTCAGCAACATATTTACGTTTTGTAGGTGCAGTGGGTAGCTTTTCCGCCTTTTCCGCCTTACTCCGTATTTTTCAATTGAGAGATTTTCAGAAATGTGTACATTTAACCAAAATATGCCTGTTCACTTGTAACTGAACCCCACTGATGACTCTGAATGCGGAAATATCCACCATAGCTGCATGCAAATCATGTGCTTTTGCTTCCTCTAATGGAGTCCACCAAAAGTGACCTGTAGTGAACTTGAGATGACATCACACAGATAGGTGAAAACAGGCGGAGACAGGAGAGCACAACGGACAGACATACAAGAGGACAGTAAAATAAAGCCACATATGATACCAAGAAGCAAACATGAGTATATTAAGATAAAGAAACACAGAACGTGACAACCATTTAACAAATAAAATATAGTAACTAACCTGTCATTTCAGTTAACTTGGTTTTAGTTAGATTATTTTTATAGTTTTAATGAAGGGTTTTAAAATGTAAAGACCTTGATGTTATTATTCTTCAATTAATGCATATAACATAAATAAGTGCTTTTACTTAATGAGGAGAAAAAAGTGCAAATTTGTCTTTGTTTGTTATATAGTAAGATGTATGTATCTGTTTTTTTCTTTTTTTTCTTTACAGAAATGGATCAGAAAGGCATTTCTCTAATCTTGTTTTACTTAGGTCAGTGTGTGCTCACAAAATGTCTAATGTAAATCTGTTTTTTTAATCTTGTGTCAGACAGTCTTTGTCACATTTTGCATTATGTTCAACATGATGTTTCATTAAGTTTAATATTCCTGTGTCTATATATATATAGTAAAGCGTAGACTTACTGCAGAAAGAAATACACTGATCTGGCCACCATCAACAACATGGGAGAGATGAAAAAGCTGAATAACACACTGAAGAAGGAAACTGCAAAGCAAGCTTGGATTGGTTTAAAGAGAAATGACACTGGGGAATGGCAGTGGTCTCTGACAGACTTAACTTTCTACAAAGATGGAGACACTTACACAAACTGGCATAGTGGACAGCAGGACAACTACAGAGGAAATGAGTCCTGTGTTGACATGGCAAAAGATGGCCGCTGGTATGATTGCAGCTGTCAGACGGAATTACCTTTTGTGTCATAAATGAAGGTATGAAGGTGAATTTTACAGATACAATTTAATAAATGGCAATAATACTAAATGCAATTACAGTGTTGAAGTCTAACTGGATGGTCAGTGTTTACTATTTTCCAAATTTTAATCAGTTCATTATTTTTAATGGATTTTGCAGGAAACATTTGGAGAAATTATGAAGGTTATTCATGATGTAATTTTGCTAAATGTTTTTCAGTCAAGAACATGAACAATAACAGATACATCCCCACCCAGGGCAAGACACGACTGAGGTGCCCTTGAGCAAGGCACCTAACTCCCCCAGCTGCTCCCCAGGCGCCGTGTTTTTGGGCTGCCCCCCGCTCTGGGCAAGTGTGTTCACTGGTGTGTATGTGTTTCACTGCACGGATGGGTTAAATGTGGAGGTCACATTCCTTTTGTGTGCAAACACAGTAAGGCAAAATAGTTCACTTTCATGTACTGATTAATGAGAATAAGACCTGGTATGATGCTCAGACCTACTGCAGAGAGAAACAAACCGACCTGGTCAGTGTGAGGAACCAAACTGAGAATCGGGAGATGAAGAGAAAGATTCCAAATGTTGTGTCTAAAGGTGATTGCATTGGTCTGTTTTATGAATCCAGGAAGTGGTCAGATCAGTGTAATTCCTCATTCAGATACTGGAGCTCTAACAAACCCAGTGGAGGTTTGAACTGTGCTGCAGTGTCTGAGTCTGAGCAACACTATTGGAGTAATGTGGACTGTGCAGGAAAACTCCAGTTTATTGTACACAGACTGAATTGTCTGGATTGCGTTTAACAGTTTGGTAGACCCACCCTAGATATCCAAATAACCACAAGAAATGAAAACGAATGCCTTTCATAATATGTATCGTTCAACTGATAATATGAATGATTAAGTTAGAAAAGTCGAGGTGAATATCTGCCTATTTAAAATGTATTTCTAATGAATCATATAAATCATGTCTCTTTCTACATCTAGTTTTAAATCTATCCATCATGACCCTACAAATAAAAACCCTTTACAAACCAGTTTTTCCACCAAGTAACCTTTCCTGCATGTTACCTTCTCTGGTGTCGTTTTATGAAAATGATCCTAGAGGCCACACAGATACTCAATGGCCTCATTTCCATAATGCCCAGCCTGTAACATGGCACTGATGCTAACTGATAATAGGGTAATGTCAGTACGCTATGCCAGTACAGATAACAGTGTCACAAAACACGTCAGTTCTCAGCAAACAAGGAAGGGTTTTTTTTTTCATTTCCTCCTTTATTTCAGACCAGGCATTAGTCATGTCATCCCAGTATAGACACAGCTGTTATTTGAGAGTAATAAAAGCATACCAAGATATATAAGTTTTCTCAGCTACGTTTATTAGTAGTCATTAGGTGCATTTAAACATTTTACGGCATTTAGCAGACACTCTTATCCACAGCGACTTACAAGGTTACTGGTATTACAGGGGGCCAATGTAGTGTTAGAAGTCTTGCCCAAGGACCCTTATTGGTGTAGCACAGACTGGCTGCCCAGACCAAGAATCGAACCCAGGTCTCTCATATGGGAGCTCATGATGTTACCACTGTACAACACCAACCACTAACGTAAACTAAGTGTAGCAGATCATAAAGCATTATAACACTGTACACCGTACGTATCTTCGCGGCTGTGTTTTCATGGTCACACTTGAAATTACATCATAGCGAAACACTAAATCTGATTGGACAAAATGGGTGTCTGTCCTGGAGTTGTAGTCCCAGAAACAACAGCAACCCAAGGAAATCAGGTTGTATAGAAATGTACCAGGTGGAGATTGGACTCATGACACAGTCAAAGTGAAATCACATGACCCTTTAGAACCACACTCTGGAGTTTGAGTAGGAATTTTAAACCCCACCCAGACACACATATCTGTATTTATATCCATTATATTGCATAGACATGACGTCATGTCTGTCTACAGGGAAAAGTACTCAAGCGTACACTGACTCACGCCTCCACTCGCACTTGGTTCTCGCCAGCTTCATTCGAGTGCCACTTCCTGCCTCGGATTCCGCTGTGCCTAAGCGGCAGCTAATTAGCATGCTACCGTTTCGAGAAAAAGTCAACAAACATTTCCATTAGCCACGGTCTCATTAGCGGAACAATTAAGCATCCGCGGAATTGATAAGAAACATCAGGTGGTATGAAGTGACAGTCGAGTACAGCCTCTCACTGCAAGTGTTTGTGTGTGAGTGTGATTGTGTGTTTTTCAGTGTAGCCATGCATACATGATTAATAAATACCAAGCACCGATAGCCCTTCACTGTTTTATTGCATCTACATTGACACGATTCTGATGTTAGCATGGTGATAAGCATTTTTCACAAAAAAAAAAAAGCTAGTTAGGTCGTGCTAGTTATACTGAGAACGAGCGAAAGCGTTGTTGCAGCTCTGCTAAGATTAGCTTCAGTCGACTGCCACTTCCTGTTCGGATCCCACTGTGCCTGAGCTGCAGCTAATTAGCGCACTATCTTTTCAAAATAAAGTCAACAACTGTTTCCATTAGTCATGCTGGCGTTAGCAAAACAATTAGGCTTCCGAGAACTGGATAAGGTGCAACGGGTGCTTTGAAGCCATAGTTGAGTATGTGTGTGTGTGTGTGTGTGTGTGTGTGTATATGTGTGTGTGTGTGCTTCTTATCTTTCTTTTATGTAATTAAGCCGTGTTCATGACACCCCATTTTTTAACCCATTCCCCTTTGTCATGAACGTTCTCTCCTGCAGCTCTTTGTAACATCACTGCTCCTTTCCTTAACCTAAAAAACAGGATTTTAATTTAGCCATAAGTACAGGAACGGAAGCACTTGACTCTCCACTCACCTACACGATTTCTTTTTCTGTGGACAGACAATGAGAGTAATGAGACGGAACAATGGATGGGTATGACGGTGAGAGACGGTGATAATCACTGCGGTGGGTTAATAACGCTGTCTAGTTAGCGTTCTGATAGAAGAAGAGACTTCGGGCTGGGCGTTGAGATTGCCGCTGCTATATTAAGAAAATGTTGAATAATGGGTCATTTCTGATTCTTTATTTACCCGTTTTGTAAAAATCGAATAGCCATAATGTACATGTACCCATGTAGATAAAAGATGCTTAAATATTAAAGGTAATCCAATGGTGAACATTGTGGTTCACTTATGTTGTGATATTTGGAGTGTAAAGTTTAGTAGTATGAAAATAAAGTTGAAATATTACAAGAATAAAGCCATGGTAGTGAAGCTTATTCATGAAATGGCGGTGCAGACATTCTAGTTTTAGTTGTGTTTTTCCCACCTGTTTTGTGTTAAATAGCTTTACCTGTGTCTTGTTAATTTTCTCTTGTGTTTTGCATATGTAAACTCTGTGGTTTCCGTATCTTTGCAAAGTATTTGCTTTTTCCTTGAGTGCCATAATGAGCCCTCATTGTGTTTATGATATCCCGCTTTGACCTTGATTGTCTGATTGACCCTTTGTCTGTCTTGAATTTACAATTTGGATTGTGTTCCGCACTTGTTTGCCACCAACATTATTAGTGATCTGTTTCTGCAATTCAAAATTCTGTTTAAATACTTTTTAATACAATGTTCAGTATGCAGTGTTGTTATTATTATTATTCACATGAAATGCATTACAAATGATAGACACAAATGTTATTATTTACAGAGGAAATTGCAAGTTTTAATTAGTATTTAAATTCTTAATAGGTTTGTGATGCAGATTGAGCGAGCTGGAATTGTGTAAATTGCGAATCGTTGCAGCAAATCTTGATGCATGTCTAAGAAGACAGTTGATGTTAAGGGATGAATTTGCAGATTTACTTACTGACTACAAATCAACAACAAGGTGAAAACCGGATCCATTATTAACCTATGTTTTACTATTTTTGAATGCCACCAGGTTTGTTTATTGGGAACAGTTGGATAATTCATATTATGTCCAAATTCATTGCTTCAGCATGGATGCATAGCATACCCAAGTATAACTGAGCCAGGCCTGGGTTTATTTAGAGAGCATGGCACAAATCTGTACACCACTGCTCATACAGTCGACACGCTCCAAAAACCTAATTTTGAGGTGTTAACATGCCTCGGTATAGTCCTAATCTTGACCAGAAGAATTAGAAAATCAACAATAGTTTATTGATTCAAGAGGGAAATTATACTTCTTACAGTTGCACTCTTTTATAAAAGAATAAACAATGTAATCATTTAAAATAAAGAGAAACGAATAGAAATTTAAATAAAGAGAAAAACTGCAATTTACATTAAAAGTGGCTGAGATGATGAATATGGAACATACTGAACAACCAGGTCAAATTATTATTGCACTTCTGAATTATTGCACACATAATAACTTGCACAAATGAACCATTTGACACCTTAATGGGTGTCACCCATTAAGAGAGGAGTTCTAGAGTTTGATGGCCACAGGTAGGAATGACCTCCTGTGGCACTTTGTTGTGCATTTCGATGGAACGAATCCGACTACAACATTTTTGTTCCCCTCAACAAAGCCCTAAGAGTAGGAAGATGAAGATGAATAAAAGAGAAGCCTGATGAAGAAGTGTAGACCTCAGCCTAAAACGTTTCTTAATGAGGGAATCTAAAAGCTTGTTAAAAGAAAGTGTATGAAAAAAATCACGTTTGTCCTTCTGAAAGTTCATTACACGAAATTGACAAAAGCCAGAGTGCGGATTATTTTTGACTCACCCTAGCACAAGGTGATGATTTTTCATCTTTTCTTCATTATGACACCAGGTAGCCCCGAGGTGTCTACGTTGATACTCTAAATATATTTGCTGGCATCAGCAGAGAGAAAAGAGCAGCTGGATCATCGTAATAATTAACTGCGGGGAACGCGGTAAAAACACACTTAATGTTTTGGCACCAGATGGTTGTGGGTAATCGCAGTGACGACGCAGTCGCAGTGACGGGTAACACTCGTAATAAAGCATGAGGAAGGAATTAGTGTCGTTTTGGGGTTCATTTGTTTTCGAAACGGAGCATTTCATTCCCCTATTTTGATTGCAGGTTTATTGTTGTGTTATTTTGTACAGTGAGTTTTTATCGAAAGTTAATTATAAATGGGGCATAAACAAGAATTGTGATCGCACCATGCACGAGTTAAGATAAGAGTCTGGATGTGAATGTGAACCACTCATTGACTGTTGTACTTGTACAGAGAAATTTGACCTCTGCATGTAACCCATCCATACAGTCAGCGCACACACTAAGGGGAAGTGAACACACTTGCCTGGAGGGCTTCCCTATTCGCAGTGCCTGCGAAAGCAGACGGGGGTTCGGGTGCTCAAGGGCACTTATTACAAGATCAAACCGGTGACCTTCCAATCACAGGGTCGGTTCTTCTCCCTGTAAGCTTGAAGTCTGAGACTTCTTGCTGTCTATCAAAAGCATTATTTAGGTGCATTGGTGGTAGGTTATATTGTTTTTGTTATAAACTAATATAACTTCAGTGATGGACTGTACAGCTTTGAATGTGACCCAAGGACTGGACAAGCAATTGCGTAAGGTTTCTACATCAGATTTCATTCTATTGTTTTTTCTCTCACAGTAAAACTACTAATCAGGAAGGATCCTGATTACTATCCTTCTTCCTGTTCATTCTCTGTACGCTACTGTTTTTTTTTTTTTTTAATTCCCAGCACGGCACTTTCTCGCCGTTTAAGTTAACAGTGGATTAAAATGCAATTAACGCAACCTTTGTAAGAGGAGAAAGTCTTTAGGGTTTCGGGATAAGGGGTCATTGGCCATTAGTTATACTGATTGATTTGGAGGACATTCACTGTGAAGCTAAAGGTGATCGGACCTTCGTGTTTGCACTTTTATCGCAGATGTTTGAACAACAGCCGGGTTTAATTAAGGGAAGGAGAACAGAGCTAGACATAGAATGTTCATGTTCAGTTTTATGATGTTTCACGCAAATGTTAAATTCTGGTACATGCATTCTGATCTAAAGTCAACACTGCTGAATTTAAAAGTTACTGGAATTAATTAGTCAAAGTTTGTCCAAAACAACAATGTGAGGTCAGTCTTTGAAACAATCTTCATTTTCATTTCCCTTATGATTTTTTTTATTTTTATAGGCAATAAGCACCATAATTCTGAGATCTGGTGATTTTAGGTGTGAAATCCCAAACTCACATGAGTGTTCCTCAAACCATAATGAGAAGAGTCTGGCTGAAGACCTCCACTGTGAGGCACAGCAGTATGGGACTCACTTTATCTTTGGGGACAGAAATGACACGTGGCTTTGTGCAGGTTAATTATTTGTTTTGCTAACGAACAACTTTACATTTACATTTACGGCGTTTGGCAGACGCTCTTATCCAGAGGGACTTACAAGGTTACTGGTATTACAGGTAGGTCAAAATAGTGTTAGGAGTCTTGCCCAAGGACCCTTATTGATGTAGCACAGACTGGCTGCCCAGACCAGGAATCGAACCCAGGCCTTTCACATGGGAGCCATTGATGTTACCACTGTACCACACCAACCACCAACTTTATTCATTCACAATCATATAGTTTTTTTTATATATATTTTTATTTAATAAATAAATATTTGTTACCTAGCGGCTTTTGTTTACTCTATTCTAATACAAATCCCTTATGTTAATAAATAATAAGTAATAAATGAATGTTTTTCCTAACAAACAAGCTAATTAACCTACTATTATTCAATATGTTTTACTTTTTTTTTTTGTTATCTACTGACTTTATTAATCTATTATTTACTAAGTAAACAGACTGTTTTGTTAGTTTGTACAATAATATTAATTAGCATTAGCATTTGTATTTAAAAGCATTGTTTCTCTACAATAAAATCAGAAGTTGGATAAAATTATTACTGATAGAATAATATAGTTTGGAGAATAAAAATGTGCTTATTTTTAATTAAATTAATGTTAGACGGCATTACAGATCAACATTGCTTTCTTCATCTAATTTGACATCAGTTCAATAATTTTTCTATATTAAACAGTTTATTAGCTGTATATTGTGGTTTTGTTGTAGTGGTAAAGTTGTGCACAGCATCGCAGAATTTATCAGTTACTTTACATATATTAATAATCTAACAGTGACGTGTAATAATAAATGGAATGGATACCTTTTATGACTTCTTTACTTAAATTAGACTAGCATGTAGATATGAAAGACTCGGGACAGAGAATATAACAGGATAAATAAATGAATGAATATTATGAAACTACCTTATATCAATCAATTCTACTATAAAACTCCACATATTTATTTTATTTATTCAATTAAACACACCACAGATGAGGTGAGTCCAAGACTGCTGACCTCAAGCTGTTAAAAATGAACACTTTATACACATTCTAATTACTGTCCTTTCTATAACCCTACTATGGATCACTGCCAAAACATCTCAGGGTTCCTTATGAATGTGATTTAGAATGGATTACTTCTGGAGCGCAGTCAGTGGATCAATAGGCGCAGCGAATACAATTATACTCGCTTTAGGTGATATTATCCTCCGTGTCTTCCAAGAAAAGGATTAGAAATCTATATTCCGCTCAATTATTTTGGCACTAATATAGTCTATAGGCTTTGGGGCTAATTTGATAAGCAATACATTGACTAACTAGCATCATAAGCCATTTTTCAATTTTGAACCTGGGAGCCTGGAGTTGTATAGCAACATGGATACCTGGTTCAAAATTCTTAAACAGTTAATTAAAAGTTAGATATATCCGAGTAAAATATGCCTTTTGATCACTAACCTTGCTTGATTGACAGGTAAGATCATCCTGTTTTTAAAGATTATGGCTTACTGAAGTAACTTTAGACCATTCTCAGAGCTGAGATCGAACAGTAAGCTCTTGTTGATGGCTCCCGGAAAAGGAAGGGCTGCTATGCATAGGCGGTTCTAGACGGGGGCCAACAGGGGCCAGTGCCCCTGTAAAATTGCTCCTGGCCCCTGTTGTGGCCCCTGTGCTGAACAGATAACAAGGTTTATTAATTTCTTACACCAACATGCGCTGGCTAGAAGATCGGAAATGACGGAGTATTTTACACTGACTCCTTAAAGCGCTACACACACACTGTTACAGGGATACACCTGTAGGGACTACTGTAGAGAGGCGAAGGTCTGGAAAATCATTCAGTTTCGTTATATCAGTGTTTGCACATATCCACGTTTTACTGTTGTTGTTCACTACGATAATAAATCAGCTTTATTGCACTTAATTACGCCTTGCCTCAGTCTTGCTATGTTTGTGAATTAGCAAATTTGTCAATGTACAGACAATGCTCAATGTGTTTTGTTTTATAATTAACTAAAGTAAACATTTTGAATGATTAAATATTGGTGTGTTTTGTCCTTACATGTGGCCCCCTGAAAAAACACTGGCCCTACCTCTGCCCCCTAGTAATTTTGGTCTAGAACCACCCCTGCTTCTATGTTTAGGAAAAAAAAAACATTTTATGCATTTGCTGCATTTTCCTTTACAAATTAGGTCAACAGTGAACCAAATTTATTCCCATGTAGCAAGGGATATTTATTGTGCATTTCCTTGTTTTTCAATCTTTCTCCTCTTAGCTATGACTGTTGAAGTGTAGCAGAACAGGACTATAGAGCACAATGGCTCTGTTGTACAGTTTCACTTTATGAAGGACACACAATAGAAAACAGCATTGGGCCTGAAAAGGCTTCTGTTTTGTGAGAAAAAAGCCAGCAACCAGGAGAAGATTCGGTTTGATTACCATGAATGACGAATATCATTTCTGATGGTCTATATGTAGGTATTCCTGTAGTTTTCCGATGTTAAACATGAAAAACTTAATCGATATAGGACAGGCTTTGGAATTATTATAAATTATTATTATTGTCGTGTCTGAAAATGATGATGGGTACTTTAACCAAAGAACACCATCTCCATGGTAAAACATGGTGGTGGTGGCATCCAAGACATACAAAATAATCGTGTATGAAATGAACAAATTGATCAATAACAGACCTGTGAATGACTAGAAAAATGTGTAAAAAATCATAATTTTTTATATATAATCATATTAACATAGGGCGCTTTCATGCAATTTTTGCCATTTTAACTCAAGCAGCCATTTGGAATTTGACGTCAAATGCTGAACAGAATTTCTGAGTAGGAATTTTGATTCAGAAGTGAATAGAGACTAAAAACTCACTATATGTATAAGTATTTAAGTGCATATACAGTATAGTATATTCATAACTTTTCTTTCAGGTTAGGAGAAAAGCAGTTTTCCAAAAGTCTGTTCATGTTTTTTTCCACCTGTTAAGGTTTTTTTTTCCTTCTGACATCAAAGAGATTTTTGTTCATGCAACTGTCACTGCCAGATTCTCATCAGGGATAAAATGTACATACACATGTAAAGTCAGGATTTTGAATTTCTGTAAAGCTGAACATTTAATATTGATGTTGCGTAAAGTACTTATA
>JAOVVF010000027.1:1716542-1728754 GCA_028565595.1 Duopalatinus emarginatus
GGCTGAAATGGAAAACACTGCCCCCTAAATGTGTGATGCCAGTGCTAGGCACACGCTTCTTTTACAGTCTGGTTAGACAGGGACGTGCGCTGGTGAACTAGCATGAAAAATAATCTCGTCGGATAGTGTTCTCTTTCTTTCATTCCACCTAGATGAAATATAATGCCGCCAGGATGAAATGTAATGCCGCTATTCGAAAATTATCGAAAAATCATACGTTTTAAAACCCTAAAAATCA
The DNA here is from genome assembly GCA_028565595.1 of Duopalatinus emarginatus. Taxonomy (NCBI): domain Eukaryota; kingdom Metazoa; phylum Chordata; class Actinopteri; order Siluriformes; family Pimelodidae; genus Duopalatinus; species Duopalatinus emarginatus. The sequence continues at coordinate 1,716,781 of JAOVVF010000027.1, forward strand.
AATATTTTATTTAAGACTTTTTAATACTTTTCAAGGATCTGCAGAGACCCTGTAATAATAATAATAATATTAATAATTAAAACAGCTACTGTCTACCAGCAATGAATCAGCAAGTTTTTTTTTTTACTTTTATTTTGTTAGTTATAGTGATCTGTAAAATGGTGTAGACCTGCCTATCTGGGGCCCGTCTTGGTTAGTGGGCCTTGAAAATGAATTTATTATGGTTTCTATGGTTTCCAGACGCAAGTGCTAAGATCTAAGAGGTAGTTATACGTATTGGCTAGTAGCATAAGGCGACGCTTCTGGTTTTTAGTGAGCAGGGTGATAATGTTGTTCCCGGATAAAGATCCAAGAAATTTATAGATATTAGTCTTTAGTGTTAGTGTCATAACAGTTGGTTCATATATACTTAGCACAACTGTAAATAATGAACATCTTGGAACAACATTATGTTATAATCAATACACTAAAAACTTGGTCACATTAATCCAAGTATCCATAGCAGAGTTAGCAAGCTTCTCATCCTCTGTGGATGTTTATGTAAGGGAGCTACTCTTACTAAGCTAGCACTAGTAAGCTAAGTTTAATTACCTTCGTAATTATCAATGAAACTGGAGACATACATCTTGAAGCCTTTCACTTGTTTACTCCTAACTGCTGCTGTCGAACCTTGAATGATTTGCTGAACATCGCTGATGGTGATTTTTTCGGTAAGTAGAAATCCATTTTGAATGCTGAAAGCGGGAATACACCCTGCTCACCGGAAATGTCGCCTTATGCAACTAGCCAATTTGGGAGCTAACTGGTGTTTCAACTTTCAGAAAGCCACATGTTGAACAGTGAACTTTCACATGTGATTAACCGTCTGAAAGCTTTGGGAGGGAAGTGGAAGGAGACAGTGCTCAGGGCCCAAAATTTGTTGCTATGCCTCTGCATCAGATTTGAAATATAAATTAGATGAACTTTCACTGGACATTTCTTTTAGCTTATTGCCCCCATTTCTCCATTGCATACGCTGCTTCATGTTAAGTAGAATTAAATCCAAGCAATTGATTTTTATAAGTATGGCTTGTTGCATACTGAGTGAGTATGTTTGTAATTATTATATGAGTAATAATGGTAAGTTCAGAGAACCCAGAATGCCTGGTGTTTTGTGATGTGTGCTTTTTTCCTCTCAATTTCACCAAACTCTTAGCCACATTACAAACCTCAGAACATGACCTGGCCCTTTTGTACGCTATTAAGGCCTATAAAACCAAGTGTCCTCCAAGTGAACAAGACTCAACGACTGAGACTAAAGCCAATTCTCGGCTCTTGGGTGAAATTGTGTTTTCGCCTCGATGCACACGTTGCCTCAGGCAAGTGTTTGCCAGTGCGTAATTTATGAGCCTCTTCACATTGTTTCCCTCTGTGGATTTTTAATATCGCTCAGTGCTACAGGGTTTCGGACTAATAAATCAGAAAGTGGGGAAAACATGCTTTGAACAGTTGCATTTTTAATGTAATGTCATTTGCTTCATTTGGGCCACTGGAAGGGTTTTTTCTGATCTCTGAGGAATTTAAAAGCCACAGTATAATAAAGCCAGAAATGTTAATGATGTTGGAGCATGCATAGCTTGTACAGCTTCAACTATAAAAGTTAACACATCAATATCAGACACACATACACATATTAAATTAAATGCTATTTTATTTGTATTGCAATTTAACAAATCCACTTTACATGAAATTAGAATCGGATTATACATTTATACAAATTTTTATCTCTGATGAACAAGCCGGTGGTGACGGTGGCAAGGAAAAACTTGAGAGCAGGAGAAATTGGAAATCAGTACGACTGGTATCTCCTGATATCTCCTGGTATCTTGTGGTGTCTTAGTCATATCAGGTGTAGCTCATCCAAATGAGAAGCAAATGTGACAGCATCCAAACATCCCAATTTACCAAAACACTCCATGATGAACAACCATTCAGTTTTGTGAGCTTGAATCTTGAACTCAAAAAAAAAAAACTATGAAGAAAACGATTGAGTAAACAAATATGATCTCAGCCTAGACTTTAAAACTAAGACTGACTCTTTGAAGTGACTCTTTGACTGATTGAAGCGGACATGACGGATTACAAGAGACTTGAAGTTCGCTAAGGTATGGTGGTATGAGACTGTTCACTGCTCTGTACGTCAGTAACAGTATTTTATGGTCAATGTGGGATTTGACTGGGAGCCAGTTCAGTGTGGATAAGACAGGGGTGATGTGTTTCATCAGTATAACAGTGGAAGCTGATCCTGTGTTTACGAATAACATTATTGCATATATAGGGAAATAGGTTATATTAGGTTGCATATATAAGGGAAATAGCAACAGGCCTAAAACAGAACCTTGTGGAACACCAAGCTTTACTTCAGTGTGCACAGGAAAGTCATGATTTACAAAATTATAACAGTTGGTCAAATAAGATCAGAAACCTGGACAAGGCTAATCGTTTGGTAATGGTCTGTACTTAGATAGCTGGCAGGGGTCAAGGTTAGGTTTTTTAATCAGGGGTTTAGTAACTGCTAGTTAAAATGATTTAGGGACATAGCCAGTACTAAGAGAAAAAATGATTACTCGTAGTAATTAAATTATTACTTGTAATAATTTTGCCCCAATATATATTTGTTTCCCCCAGTACAGTTCCTGTCATTTTCAGTGTATCTAATTACTATAAAAGCACATTATTACCCTACTGTTTATTCTGGATATTGATCCAAGCTTTAGTTTACCTGTAATAAACTTGCATACATGTACTCTGCATTCAAAATGAGGTAAGAACTGCTGAGGCTGCGTTTTTGTACATTATACATTAAACTGAGCCTGAATTTTCCTTTCATTAATATAGGTAACTGAAAGCCTGTCAGGACTATTAGAACATTCCAGATGAAGCATTTAGTAATAAGGTTAGGAGATTAAGTTAGGATAATAACATTTCAGCTGTAAAAAAAATATTATGTTAGCAATCTTTTATATGCTTGCATGTGCACACTGTAAAATAAAACACTACAAAATGTAGTGACACAATAAAAGACACAATATATGTACGATTCATTCATCCCCAGCACTGAAGAAATGAGAAATGTGGATAATAATAATAATAATAATAATAATAATAATAATGATAATAATAATAATAATAATAATAATAATAATTATTATTATTATTATTATTATTATTATTATTATTATTATTATTATTATTATTGTTGTTATTATATATATATTTTTTTACTACTACTACTACTACTATTGTTACTGTCTTTCTATATTAGAAAGTAGCAGAATTGTAATTAAAAAAACACACCCTGTGCACACAGAGTGTTAAGTGTTAAGGCTTGTTTAGTTGAAAAAAAATTGACTTTTAAACTGGGCAAAATGGGAAAAAAACAATATGAAAAGGAAAAACAACTGGTTTCGTGTATAAATCACGGTTTAAGCTAGTCAGTTAGCTGTTTTAGTCAGCTAGCTAGCTAATATTTATATTAAAAATATATTCTAATTTGTAGTATGAGTTCATTAATTGTTAACAACAAACAAGTCTAGCTAGATACTTTTTTAAAAAAAAAGGAAATCCTTGATTAAAGCTATCTAATATAAAACAATATGCACAGAAATAAACTAGTTCATCAAAATAAAAATAAAAAAACCTTGGTTAATCTTAGAAAATGTACAATAATGATAACTGAGATATATATGTTTGTGATTATTAATTAATTATTAACTTTATGTGTTGATGTATTAAGCACCTTGTTTCAGATTCTATTTCTATTTCTAGTTTCTAATATTAAGCCGAAAATATGGAGGATATTTTTACTTAAATCAAGTACTTGATTATTGTCATGATCACATCTATTGATCCACTGGCTGCACCCCAGGAGTAGGTCATTTTAAACGCACATTCAATTGTGCACCTGAAGAAATCATCCTCTGCTCTTTTATAATTATTTTCTAAAAGTGTCAGAAATCCATGTAGGGCATAGACGAGACAGAGTTTGACTTGCCTTTTGTCTGTAAAAATGTCTCTTGGGCATTTGCATTTCCTCAGAACAAAAAGCCTTCTGAAGCACAGGAAGAAAAGTAAAGGTGATTGACAAGCTTTCTCATCCTTGCTCAGTCATACAAAGGTATTGATTCATGCCTCAGCAAAGGGATTAAATACAGTAACTCATCAAAGTACGCTGTGACTATGTGCAAAGTCTCAATCCTGCTGTCCAAAATCTTAATGCCCTTCTCTCACCCTAGAGGTCAGTTAAATTGCATTTTAATCCGCCATTAACATAAAGCTATAAATCATTTTTGAAAAGAAGCCAGCTTAGAATTAAAACCATGGTGACCTACAGGGGCTGGACTGGAAGAACATGACAGGAAGGCAGGACATGGGATGTTAGAGAGGAAAGTAAGGTCATTAACCCTGCCTTCTTTGACACAGAACCTCCTGATTAAGTGTCACAGAGTTTTATAGTGTTCTCTCACAACAGGGCCTTGAGGTACTCCCGCCATTTTGAACCTCTTATGCAGCAACATTGGTGAAAGAGTTTGCTTCAAAACCCAATTAACCAACTATCAAGACTATCTGATCAATTAAAACAGACTTGACCAAACCATATACTGTAAATAAGATTTGCTTTTCAGTAATGCGTTCCACTTAACTTGAATCACATGGTTGGGTATGTCCTTACCTCTTTATATGGGGCAGAGCTATGTGTGGTTAAAGCTTGGCCCCTAGCTCTAGTTTAAAGCTTGGCTGGAAAAAAACACCTCAAACAAAGTAAAACCACTGACAGCTATTACAGTCATTTGCCTAGCCAGGTAGAGCAGGAAAATGTATGGTTCTGATAGGCTACTTTTAACAAGGGACCACCTATGGAAGCAGAGGAAGTGTAGCAGCAGGACATTTTGAATTATAACGTTATAACATCAAGTTAAGTAATATTTAAGCAAAAGAACGAGAGGGAGTGTATTATCGCGAATAACGTCACAGTTGTGATTTAAAGTATATCATGACAGCCGTGATGTCATTCGCGATAATACACAACCTTGAGTGTTCTATTGCTGTTATACAACAGTTTACAGAGAAGAAAGAAAATAAATCAAAGAAGCCCAGAATGAATATGAATATGCAGACTGAATATGCTTTAATATCGACAATACCTTCCGCCAAAAAGTAGTTTTACAATGAATGACTTTTTGCTATGCAAAAGTAAAAAATCCTGAGAATGCTGTAACACTAACAACTTATATTAGTTTGGAATTAAAAAATGAAACTTTGTGAAGATAAAAGGAAAGGACAAAAAGCTAAAAAAAAAAAATTAAGAATTTAAAGACTTTGTTTGCTTGTTTATTTACTTAGTTTTTTACTTATTTGGGTAAATAAGTAATCGTTCATTGTGAAGTTAGAAAAAAAAAGACTGCTCTGTAGGATGTGCACTGGCATCAAACAGCCCAGCTGGCTTCCGAGTCTGACCAACTGCTGCAGGACAAATGTTTTCTGATCTTATTAATTTTTTGTTTTGTATAAAAATACAAATACAAAACAACTAGTGGTTCATGTGCAGAAAATTTGCCATAACTGGAAACGTGAAAGAGCTGTGCTGTTATCACAAATAGCAGCACGGTTAGAGCGCTTCTTAATAGATCGTGTGGTCGGAACTACCTGTTGTATAATTGACTTTACCGCTAGCTAGATTGCACATAATGTTGATTCATTTCTAATAAGGTCTCAAAGGCTTACACAGGCATACTCCATATCAATGGCATGTAATTAATTAAAAGTTTAGGAGATGTTTATTGATGGACAAAGTTCTTAGTGTGAGTTTGAGGTACAGTTGGAAATGTTTCAGGACTAAGAAATTTACACTTTTTGGTTTTGTTAGAAAATGTTAAGTTGGGGTGTTTGTAAATGATTTTATTAGTATTATTTTGTTGGTATTCCACAAGATTTATTATAACTATAAATGGATAAAAAAGTATGGTATTTCATTAAACTACTGCATTTTAAGAGGAATAGAAGACTTTCGTATGTGTTGTTAAAGAAAATGAATTAACACTGGTGTGATATCTTGTAGTGAAAATCTATAACTTTTATTATATTTATCCAAATTCTATAATGTTGCAACCGTTTTGTAAACAGTTTGTGCCATATTAACAGACAGCATATTTAGTTTGATGAAATAATTGCTGCTCATTTAGATGAAGTGTTTGATTGTGAGCTCTGAGAGGAAATTGATTGTTAGGAAATTAGAAGAGAGAAGCATGCAGATGCCTGTCAGAGACAGAAGGATTTTTAAATTGATGCTGTCAGCAGATCGGTAATTGAGGTCAAATCCTGAACCCGGGTGTCACTGTCACTCTAAACAGTGAACTTACTTGGCTTCTGTTTTGTTATGCTGCTCAATATATGATGAAGTGCTTTTGGGTCATGTTATGACTGGGCTGCCATTTTATTCTTACTGCAATTACATTTACAAATATGTATGTGAAGCAATTGTATATTATAAACTATAAACACTATAAAACTATAAAACTATAGACACTATAAACAGAGAGAACTTATCATTTATCAATAGATTTTATTTGATTTGTCTGAACAATAAGAGCATAAGACAAACTCATGTTTTATAGTGAAATCCAAAGTTGAAATAAATTACTGTTTAGCATGTATTCAGAAGAAAATCAAAAACTGAAAAATGCTGTGCGCATAAGTATTCACCTGTCCCAAGGTTCTGCCCAGATGAAAGATATTGTCATAATTAAGACAGTCCCTCATCTGTGTAATATTAAAACAGCTTTATTTTCTGAACAATAATTAACTCAGTTGACCTGGCAGTGAAGTTTTTTAAGTTGGTTATTTTCTCCCACTCAAAAAGCCAATGAAAATAAAAACAGAGTAGGCTATGGAGAATGCTGAAAGAAGGTTAAAGATGAGGTGGTAAAATTTCAGACATTAGGACTAGGGTGACAAATTATATTTAAGATGTTCGTCATCATGGTAAGAACTGCTGGATCAGTGGTGAGGAAGTGGAAACTGCATCACGTCACCTGAACACCACCCAGACAAGGATCTCACTCAAATCCATTGGAAAACAGCCACAGTAAGGCCAACAGTCCCTTTATTTATTTATTTATTTATTTATCTAACCAAACCGAGAACCTGGAGCAAGATGTGTTGGGAAGGCAAGCATTCCCAAATTGTGTGCAAAGCTGGAAGGCAGGGGCGTAGATTTGGTTTTGACATTAGTGGGGACGAACCCCCACCCCCCATTTATTTATTTACTTATTTCTTCACATATTGATTTATTTTCACTTTGCTCCGTGATACAATCCATGATTTCTCTGCCGCATGATATTATTTCTCTATGGAAATGCACACTCAGTGTCTAACTACGATGTGAAGCAGGTGCCAAAAAACTTTTTTATCAAACGCAAGGTTGTGGTCAGGACCAGACTAAAATGATCAGACGACCACGGAGTTGAGCAGAAAACAGGAGGTAACTCTGTCTGACATTTTCTCTGAGGACATCTAAGAAAACACAAACATGTTCGTGAATAAAATCACAGAGGACTCCAGGTAAAAGAAAGTATTTATACCAGGACCCCATGTAAATCTAATCCTATCCGGTGTCGCATATGACTGGAAATTTTTCCTTCCAGTTTTGGCTGCTAACAACTAAACGTAGCTACAGAGTCTCACGTGACAGCAGGGAAATGCAATCACTCACCGGACTTGCTCCTATGTGTGTTATGAGTTGTAAAATATACATCTTGATGTAAAAATAGGGCCACGCACACCCCCCAACCCACCCCTCCTACCTTTTTTTCATGTAAATGATCATGAAACTACGGAAGTGTATTACTGCCAAATGTAATTAAAAAAATGTTCAGCATGTCGTTATTACGAGAAAGTATCTCATTATTATGAGATATTATGTCGTTAAAAAGGCATACTATGTTGTAAATACGACATACAACATCTCATTATTATGAGATATTATGTCGTTAAAATGACATATTATGTCATAATTAAGACATGCAGCATCTCCTTATTATTAACTGTGTTAGTGTCATAACTGTGGGCTGCCAAATAGAGCGTCTTTCTGACTTGACTCAATGTCGCAGTTGACTGAATTAATCAAATTTTACTTTATACTAGGCTTAAATCATAATGAAATTTTAGTATAACTGAGCGGCATAGATGGCATTACCATAAGTATTTGAACACTGCGAAGAATTCTGAAATCTCAGCGTTTATACAAACGTAAAAATCATTTGGACCTCTTAGACATTGCTTTAAGCCTAACCAAGCAACTAGAATGGCACGGACAGCTTCATGGTTACAAACTACAACATCTCAAATGTCTACAAGCTGGGTTCGTTGCCACAAAAGACACCGTAGCCCACAGTTATGACACTAACACAGTTAATAATAACAAGTTGTTGTATGTCGTAATTACGACATAATATGTTGTTTTAACGACATAATATCTCATAATAACGAGATGTTGTATGTCGTAATTACGACATAATATGCTGTTTTAACGACATAACAACGAGATACTTTCTCATAATAACAAGATGTTTATTTCGTAATTACGACATAAGATCTCGTAATAACGACATGCTGAATAAGATTTTTTTTTTATGAATGAAACATGGGTCATTGCTTAATAAAATTGATATTTTTCATAAAGTTTCTGAATGTGTCCTTGTTACATAGCTACCATTGGATAAGACCTCCCATATGAATTTTAACAAATCTGAAGCCATTAGTGAGTATTTCTGTTAAACCATTTTACTTTGATCATCACGGCAAGATCATTAATCACTGGTTCTACAGAAATTTATAAAGATTAAACACAAAATGTGTCAAGTAGGAGAATAAATCAATAGGCTGTGATTTTCTGTATTAAAAATCTTGGCAGTAAATGTGTATTTCTTTTAACTTTAGCCTTTGAGGCCACAGTCTCTGAAGTTACTGACATTGAACCCTCGAGTTCTGGACTCGGGATGATCTAAAGCCTGAAGTGAAGTGTTTTATCATATTAATCTGTAGACACTCTTTTCTTGTGGTGAAATACACCATAAAACCACAAAATATTTTTATGTTGTTGTCGTTTTGTTTTTATTTATTTTTTTGTTTTAACATTTTATTTGATGAATATATTTGTTTATTGATGTATGTGATAGAAATGCATAAGAACAAATTTAAGCACGATAAGTAATACTATTTATTACATATCATGGGAATGAATTCGCATTAAAATAAAAACATTACTCAAAAAGTAATTATTAATTAATCAGTTAATTTTGTAGGGCGTATGTATCAAGTCACAAGTGAGTCCATTGCCTACAGAATAATTTCGTCCATGCCATGTAGGGGACCTAACAAGTGATGGACTGGTGTACCAGTTTTTCTGGGACTTTAGTGTAGGTTCCTGAACGACCTGAACGAATTGTAACTGTGAGTGTATGCACTTACTGTCTTACTTATGATTTTTTATTTGCATAAATAAATAAATGTTTATAAGCAATTGTAAGCAATGAAATTATGTATGTTAATTGAAAATAACCAAATAAATAAATGCGGTGCGTTTATTATTTCATAGCACGTGATTTAATTGGATCAAACTGCCAGCATGACTGATTTCCTTTTTGACGAACCAATCAGACAGGGTAGTGGGCGTGGTTATGTATACAAGGGGGGCGGGTTCTTTTCTAAGGTGCTCTGAGGTAAAGTTGTGAGAGGAGCTTTAGCGGCGCGGCTAAAAGCGGGAAAATATGGACGCGTAGTCTGGAAATGAGGACATGACGAGGACAAATCGACTCTTTTTGACACGAAGGACAGAGTTACACTGCGGATTGTCCCTCCACATGTGAACTAATGGAGACAGAGACGGATAAAGATGAAGGCGCGTCGTCTTGTTCAGTGTTAATGAACTGACGGTAAAGTCTTCATACTCAACTTTAACTAGGAATAAAGTTGACCTTAATGTCATGTTTGTGTGAAAACGAACGGTTATGAACACGAATTTAGTCGTTTAGTCACGCGCGCGTGTGTCAGGGAAGTTTCGTGTCTCGTGCGTACCGGACATGTTTGGATTCGCCTCAGTCCTCAGTCACGCGCAGCAGTGATTAGACGTCTTAGACATTTTATTTCATTTCCAAAGTTTATTTTGTAGACGTAAGTTAAAAATAAGTATAAATGCATTATTATAATATTGTAATATTAAATTATATATGAAGGGAATATTTTTCAAATATTTAATTTTTTTAATTTATTATTTTTAGAGATTTCTATTTTTATAACTATATCTACATTATTCCTCTTTTTTATAACTATATTTTATTTTGTTTCATTTTATTCGTTTTTTTATATTGACAGTCAAAAGCATTTCACTGCATTTGTACCATGTATGAAAGTGAAAGTGAAAGTGACAAACAAATCTTTGAAACTATTATCATGTGCATGGATTAGGAAGCTCGCTACTTATACACATTAGAGTATATAATGTACACTACATAGGGGACACCGGATTAAGGTTGATACCCTAGTTTGTGCCCTCGTTGGGATGCACTTAGTTGGGATGTACTTCTTGTGCCGTTTTTGTGGTGTGACCATGTTGCCCAATCAAGTTTGTTTGTGTGTCTTTGTGTTAGATAAGTTTGGATGTTTGAAAAGTAGTTCAGGTCCTGGGATAATATAATTATTATATTTAATTATATTTTATTACATTATGTATATTTTTTCATCACATCAACATCAGCTACAGCAAGAGTAATAAACAACTCTCTCTCTCCCTCTCTCTCTCTCTCTCTCTCTCTCTCTCTCTCTCTCTCTCTCTATCTCCCTCTGTCTCTTTCTGTCTGTGCATGAGTAATAATAATAAAAAAAAGCAGATATTTTAATCAGGACCATAATAGACACTGTGATGGAGACTGAAATGGAAATGGAAAGTGTAACAGAGCCCATAATAGACCTTTGAGGTGCTAAAAGAGACTGCAACAGAGACTGGAATTACTGAGACTTCAGTAAAGACAGGAATAGAGACGGGAATAGAGAATGATTCAGCAAGTGTACTAGTAAAAAAACAAAAAAAAGCTCTTGTGACTTACCAAACTGGTATCATGATAGATTTATTAACAAAGATGTTTGTAAAAAGTTCTGAATAAGGGCATCTGGCAAATGCCATAAATGTAAAAAAAAAATGAGGCGGAGCTACAAAAGAGATAGTAATACAATATTGGGCGAGATAGACACTGAAACAGAGACTAGGCTGAAGTAGGGCTGGGCAGTACAGAAAAAATCTTATTAGGTTGTTTTTTTTTTCATGTCAGTCACTATCGATATACATAGCATAAAAAATTAAGGAAGTTTGAGTTTGGTAGATTATTTCTTTGTTGTATTGATGATTCTTGGTTATAAGTCTTATACTGTTGGAAAACCTTTTAATTTCCTTTTTAAATGGTGCCACAATTGTAAGGAACATGTATTTGTGGGATGAGCAGCAGAGCTGAGTTTGTGGGTTGTGCCCATGAAAAATTTGCCAGATCCTTTCTGCCATTGACTTCTTTGGTGTTTGGTGGACTGGATGATTGAAGTTTGAAGAAACAAGACATATTGACAATTTACCAATTTATACATTTAACAAACAGTTGGATTGTATGTGTGTATATATATTAGGTCTGTCAAACGATTAAAATTTTTAATCGCGATTAATCTCAGAATTTCATATAGTTAATCGCGATTAATCTCAGAATTTCATATAGTTAATCGTGATTAATTACATTTTTAATAATCTATGTAAATGAATAAGGCTTTAAAGTGAAATGTTACAATTAAAATGGCGAACACATGTTATGCTAAAAGTCCTTGTTAAAAACTGCTGGGACAAGAGAAAATGGTAAGTGCTACAGCATACTGAAATCTCACTTTACAAAAGTATTTT
>JAOVVF010000027.1:1736994-1747575 GCA_028565595.1 Duopalatinus emarginatus
TAATATAAATTACTTTATTTAGATAAATAAGGGCAGCTGTTTTGTGTCCCTCAGAGAAAACGACGACAAAATAATGATTTAGCATTGCAGTCATTTTATCAAGCACATTATTGGGATAACGTTATAGCGTAGCTGTCATGAAATGAAAATGTAATAAAAGTGTGTGTTCTCTTCACAGTGTGTCTAATATCTCTGACAGTTTGGAGATAAACCACTGAGAAGAACCCGTCGCACTGGCAAGAACCGGAGCCTGCTGATTTATATTTCACCTCAATACTTTCATATTCACAAGGACACGTTCTTCATGTTGCTCGCTGGGACGCTTGTAGATATGCAACACAAATCAAAAGACACGTCCGAGAGAATGAAAAGATGAAATGCTCAGATTCGCTCTGAAATGTTCATGCTGCAAGGAAAGCCTCAGGTTTTTATTAACACCTTTCTGTAAGGAGAGTTTATTTAACACTGATGAAAGGAATCTCCAGCATCACTGCTTTGTAACAATTCCAGGTAAACATTAAGATACATTTTGTTCCCTTCTTCTTACTGGCTATGTAAACCTTTTTCTTTATGCAGATTAATATCCAGAAGCGACTTGGACTGAAGACAAATACAATTCTAAAGTACTTTGAACAATCTACCTCACTCCTCTCAAACGGAACCTGCTGCTAGTCTATCTTTCAACCATCCTCTGTTGTGTTTGCCCTGGGGATTTATAGTGACAAACGATCGACACAAATCACTCTGTTGAGTCAGGGCTCGCTCAGAGCTCAAACCACGCTTTGAACGTTTCACAGTATAAAAAAACAAAAACAAACGCACCAATTTGTTCCTGTATGATAGGGATCCTTTGATGATTAGCATAAAACTAGCATAAAAAAACATGTTCTTGTTTTCAGTCATTCGCTGATTTTCCAGAAAGGAAAAAAGCCCAGCTGTGGAACAAGAGATTCATGAACCAAGGAAAAAAAGAACAAAAGGACCTTTTCGTAATGCCATGGCTAATTAATGCAGCGTACGCCTCGAGTTTCAAAGATACTGCTCTTTTACTGATGGGTATGAGTCACCGTTTGGAGCAGTTTGTTTAGAAGAGTAAAGTGTGTGTGTGTAAAATCATGGTACAGCTTTTTCATTAACGCTACAACTGTACATGAATATTTATGAAACGTAAATATAAAAAATGGAATACAGACACGTAATATGGAACATAAAATTAGTCATAAACATAAAATAAAATGATATTCTTCTTTTCTATGAAGAACCCCTCATTTCAATTACAGAACTATTGAAAGTTACTTAGAAGTATCTGAATATTCTATCAATTGGACTGAATCCAAAATTATATTGTTAAATATGAATAAAATTAATGATAAAATTAGAACTCTACCCATTTCCCTGAGGATTAACCACATCACATATCTGGGTATTAAATTTTCCCCCCAGCTGTCAGAATTACCAAAACTTAACTTCAGTCCAATTATCAAAACAATAAGTGATGATCTCCATCGCTGGGCAAACCTGCACCTCCCTGTTCTTGGAAGAATAGCTGCAATTAAAATGACAGTATTACCAAAAAAATCAATGATTCTGGATACTACTATAACTGGATTTTATTGGAAAAATAAACCACCCAGAAATAAGCTAATTACATTACAGATTTCAAAGACTTACCAAAAAACATCCACGCTTCAACAGTTTAACTGTAATAAACAGCTCTGACGGCTTCGTAGAACTTCAATAAAGTAACAAACTCAACATTTACACCAACCATCCACGCACCCATTTGGAACATACCAGATTTCACGATCAATCAGAATGCATTGAGTCTTCCATCTTGGATTGGAAAAGGCATCATTAATCAGTTCTGGCGAGCAGTTAATCACCTTCGTAGCTCAGGCACTAGCCAACCCTATCCAGCTTTCATCATCTCTGTGTCTCTTAGGGGACACATGAACTGATACAACACTAGAAAACAATATTATACTGTTTGTGGCGTCAACCATCGCCAAGAAAACCACACTTAATAACTTGAATGACATTAATAATCACTTAAAAATCTATTCATTAAGCAATAATACACTCAAGGTTTGTGCTATATCATGAGATATTGGTACTGTTGTGCTGCGGTCGTAGGCACAAGGCAGAGTACAGTAGATCAGTACACCAGTGCTAATATTTCACCATACAGCACAAACCTTAAGTGTATTTTTGTGATTATATCACAGTTCAGTTATCAGTGTTTATTGATAGATTGTAATATAAAGAGCACAAAAAAATATGATCTGTTGGTTTATCAACATTCCGCGAGATAAAATATTTCCATTTTATTAGACGGCCCACTGCTGAAACATCTAGCGTTATATATCTAAATGTCCCGCTGCTGAAACATCAGACTATAACAGTCGAGGAGCTTCATTGACTACACAATAATTATTATACACATAATAAACACTAATACAGCCATTCATAAAATAGGATGTATTTAAAAAATAAAGTACAATAAAACGCTAATTTTATGAACTCGCTATGAATCAGATGATGCTGGTTTGTTTATGGCTGCAGTGTTTGGCTTGTAAATGCTACCGTTGTTGCTACAGTTACGTGTGTATGTAGCGGAGAGATATTTAGAGCGCTTCAATCGAAGTGCCGTTATCGTTCAATAACGGAGCTAACTGTGGTATAATTGACCATATATCAGTTGAGCAATTCTCAGAATCAATCAACCACAAAAAAAACTAAATTAAATTGGACACCTGTAATAAAAGCCTTATAATATCATTCAAACTCCTGTAGTAGGAGAGAAAAATTCTAACTCATTGTGAACAATGAAATAAGTAATAAAGTGTTCATAATCCCCTGATGAGGGGAATGGGGGGTGGACCAAAGAAAAAATACAACTGTACAGCTTCTTTGTAGAGTCAGTAACAGTATATTTGTGCTGAAGGACATCATCACACTGACCCATGGGCTGTTTGTAGATTTCACACACACACACAAACATACACATAGAGTTTGGAAACTGCTTTGTGTAAGGATTATTCAGTAGTATACTTGCAGGCCTTAGTGATAAAAAGCAGAGGCTTGTATTAGTGGCTTATATATCACTGTAAAACTAATTAAAAGTTTGAAATTGACTTGATTTCTCAACAGATTGCAGATTTAATCCTGTTGTTGGGTAGGTTTTTTTATTTATTTATTTATTATTTTTTTGGAAAGGAACAGCTTAAGCAGCATGCATGTTGGCAGCATCTTTGGCCGACTGCAGGAAGTCTTGTGTTGATTCCTAAAGCAGCTGCACACATGCTGGTACCAAATGTGTTCACCTGCTAATCGCTCCTCCTCCCTGAGATAAAGACTTACACACACAGGTTTACCTACACACCAAGTGTAAACACCAGTAGAGCTGAGAATCAATCAGCCTGCACTGTCTTTTATGTTTATGCCAAAAATACCCAAAACTGGAGAAACGTTTAATAAATGACGGACAACGGCATTAGAAAATGCATTTAATTGCTGTTTAATGGTTGCTGTTCTGGACAATACACTGAAAACCTGGTACACCAGTCTAATACTTGGTATGACCACCACAGGCCATGGACATGCACAAGCTTGCAGAAATGTTCTGTAGGCAATTAACACTATACCTCCTTTGAGAATTGGGCACATTGCTGTTGTAGTCCAAAGTGTTGAATTTCTGTGTTCCACAGTGCACTGCATGACATCTAGGGTGGCCACTTTCATAACCCTAAAATGGAGGACATCGCCAGAATATTGAGAGGAAAAAAATAACACAGCATGATATACTTTAAAAAGTTCAGCAGCAGATATTTTGTCGTTCAGTGGTGACTGAGGATGCCACAGATGACGTACCTGCTCTCCGGACGTTTTGCTCGTGCTTGTCTGTGTCAGCTTGGCGTTCGATAGCACTTTTCCTTCTGGGCTAATGTCTACATCACGTCGGCATCAGCTAGGAATTCATCTGAACTACTTTTTGAAATGAAAGAATGTTGTGCTGACCACTCCAACCGCGAGTCGTTTTCCTTTTCATCATTTTCACAGTGTTCCGGACTAATTGACTAGCATTTAGAGGGCGGGTTTTCTGTGGTTAGCTGGTTGGTGAGTTATAAGATCACATGGCCATGTGATCCAATTTAAAAAAATAAAAGATGAAAGTGAACTATTTGCCTACTGTGCTTGCACACACAGGAATCTGACCTCCACATTTAACCCATCAATGCAGTGAAACACACACACCAGTGAACACTAGGGGCAGTGTACACACTTGCCCGGAGTGGGGCTCAGTCCCAAACCACAGGAAGCAGTTGGGGGAGTTAGGTGCCTTGCTCAAGGGCACCTCAGTCGTGTCTTGCCCTTGGCAGGGATCAAACCCGTGACCTTACAGTCATGAGACCGGTTTCCTAGGCCACGGCTGCCCAATTGAGTCACTGTATTTGTTTTGACATTTTCGGGAACCAATGACATGCAAAAAGAATATTTGTCACATGCAGCCTTAGCTGTCCTCTAAAAGGAGGACTAATAGGTGTCTGTCCAGGCATTGAGCCGGACGGAGGACAGGGAGCAGAAAAAAAACGGACTGTCCAAACAAAGGCCGGACTTCTGGCCACCTTAATGACATCCTAGATGTGTTTGATAAGACTGAGATCTGGTGACTTGGTGGGAATGGCAAAACCTACAAACCCGGATGAGTGTCCTCTTCTTTGTTCCTCTTCACAATTCCGAAGCATGGCATATGGTACAGAACATTGTCTTAGAAATCCGTATTATGAGTGGGAATCATGACCTCAATTCTCAGGCAAAATGACAAATTATGCAGCCCCAGGTGAAAAACCTGACCTCTAATTTAACAGTAAAAAAAGACAAAAGACTAAAAAAAGAAATGCTTGCATGAAGAAAAGTAGTATTTCCTTTTTGGCTGCACTTTTTACTTTTTAATTTTCGCTTTGTTCCAGTTTTCTTACCGCACACCCAGTCTAGTGCTAAATGTGCTGAAAGACGGGTGCTATAGTGTGTTTTTTTCCTGTTGTTGCTGGGTGTTTTTTTTTTTTTTTTTTTGCCATGTACTACCACCCATGAATGCTCTGATGAATGCAGCATAACAGCACTATAATTACACTGTCACAGGTCTATTCAACACTAGTTTTCTCTGACAGGTTGTTCTGGTAAAGGAGAAATAATGAAATAATCAGGAATAATCAGATCTCAAATAACCTGATTGCATTTTACACCAATTACAATCCATTCATTATATGAAATCCTAAATTTCTGCATAGTATAGTGTATTAAATAATGTCCTAATAATCACATCATATCATCATATTATATTTATCATCGTATTAATGTTACTTAGTAACGTTTTGGGTTGTAAAAGGCTGGAAAAGTGCAGTAAGTTATTATATTTATCTATACATTTGTCATAGAAATGGACATTTTCAGCATTGTATTGCTGACTATACTTACTGACTGTGTGTGTGTGTGAGTGTGTGTGTGGTTGATTTATAAGGGACCTGGTGTAAATTCATTAACAAACCACTAAGGCACCGATGAGCAATGACTCACAAATGGGAAATTTACCTCGTGGAGAACGATCCTCTGGTTTACTCGCAAAAGCAGCCTTTCACTTAGTTACCGACGACCCTTTGCTTTGCTAACACCGATTAGCCACACCACCTGCAAAGGCTTTGGAAAACAGCCCTGACACATCAAGGCTCAGACCTCTCAAGGTGTTCTGTGGTATCTGGCACCAAGACATTTCCCGTTGTGGACCTTCTGTGGGATCGGACCTTGACATCCTACAGTACGCACATACCTGAGGTTTGGACGCCCCAGACCCTGTTGCTGGTTGACCAGTTGTGCTTTTTTGGACGACTATTTACCCATGCATGCTACCAGGAACAACCCAGAAAACATGTTGTTTTGGAGATGTTCTTACCCAGTCATATATCCATAACAATTTGGTGCTTGTTAAAATAACTCGGATCAGATTATCACGTTACATTGGCACCTGTCAAAGGGGTGGGATATATTAGGCAGCAAGTAAAGATTCAGTACCCAATGTGTTGGAAATGTGGCAACGGTGAGAATCTGAGTGAGTGACGGGCCGAATTGTAGTTGCTACAATAACTGTGTTCGTGCATCTCCAAAACAGCAGGTCTTGTAGGGTGTGTTTCAGTATACAGTGGTTGGTACCAAAGAGTGGTCCTAAGAAGGACAAGCCAGTAAACCAGCGACAGGGTCATGGGCACCTAAGGCTCACCGAGGTTAGCCTGTCTGGTCAGATCCCACAGGAGATCCACAGAGGAGTGTGTTGCTAATGTCTCAGTGCCAGATAGCACCAAACAATATTAGAGAACTCATGAAGCCCAGGTCTTGATTGGCCTGAGCTGTTTTGTGGGTGGTGTTAATTAATTAGTTGTAGTTATAGTTAGAGTTATAATCACCTGGTGGTACCAGAAACTCCACATGGACTGTCAGACAAGTGGATTTCCTTTAGTTACCTAAAGAATAGTTAGCATTTAGTTATACTTCAGCATTATTGAGGCTGTAGTTGCAAATAGTCTGTAGTTTCTTTTATTGTTTTATGTAAACCAACTTGTTTAAATATACACAGAGAACAGAACAGAGGGGCATCTGATCATCTAAAGTCGCTTCCCTTTTAGCGTCTGAGTTATAAATACCATTAGAATTCAGCAGAAAGCTAAAGAACTTCACTGTCTAATATGGCGTTGCACTAAATCTTGTTCGGTGGCAGTCAGACCTCAGGAGTGGAGCTATTAGAGCTTGAGCAGAAGCCTGATAAATGGGATAAACGTGTGCTGACAGCCTGTGTTTCCTCTCTCCACTGGATGACTGAAAAACTGTGGTGCTGCATGTTAAGTGATGGTTGTGTTCAAGGAACAGTACAAAACCCTAGGACAGGAAAATATATGGAATATCTGATTATTATTATTATTATTATTATTATTATTATTATCTGCCACAATGTGCCAATCAAGCACACGGAGGCTGGAGCCAATCCCAGCATCATTGGCGAAGGCAGGGTACATCATGGACAGGTCGCCAATCCATCACATGGCCAACACACATTCATACCTACAGGCAATTTAGAGTGACCAATCAAGCTAATGTGCACAGGACTGTGGGAGAAAACTGGAGTACCCGGAGGAAACCCAATCAAACAAGTAGAGAACATGCAAACTCTACACAGAATGGACTGGGAATCAAGCTTGAATGTTTTGATAAAATTGAATCAAATCGAATGTTTTGATAAATATACGATTATTTAGCTTTTTTTTTATTCACACTTAGCTTAAAATATTCTCCTTGTATTGTCAAATGTTTAAATTTAAATGGAAGAATGGGCTGCCAATAGGTCAAGAGTACTGGAACATAAAATATTGGATAATAATAATAATAATAATAATAATAGATGTTCATGTTCTGAAGGAACTACAAGAGTGCTCTGCTGGGGCCAAAATTATGGCTAATACCATGGTGTGTGTGTGTGTGTGTGTGTGTGTGTGTGTGTGTATTTGTGTGTCCATGCTTGTGTGTGTTGTAGAGAGGGCACAAAGCGCAGTTTGCACACTCTGAACAGACGCTTACAACTCAGAAAATCTTATCACTCTTTACCTATCACTTGAACCAAAGTGACCGTAATTTGACTTGGTGCGAACTTTTCAATTGTCATAGCTGTAGCTCAGAAAATGACAGAGTTATGGCAGTTTGAAAAACTACCCCATTCATTCCTAATGGGAAATAATAATAAAAAAAAAACTTAACAAAAAAAAAAACATAAATCTTATCAAACCAAAAATACATAGCACAGGTCTTGACATGATCATCTGTTCAGGCTGTATTAATTGCGTAAATGTGCTTAAGAAGAAGAAGACGACAGAAGAGGAATAACTATAGAGTGCTTTTTTCAGGCACTCTAATACTAAGAAGAAGAAGAAGAAAAAGAAGAAGAAGAAGAAGAATGCATTTGGGTTACTTAAAGCTTATACCAAGAAGTGCTACATAAAATGCAGTATATTTGAAATATTGCTATTTGCTAAGATGTCTTGGGAAATGTAGTGCGAATTAATGAGCTCTTGATTCATTTGTGTCGATTAATTGCAAATCAAAGTGTTTTCTTACTGCTGAATCTGAAAAAAAAAATCTCTTATTCAACCACATAAACAAGCATTTTCTTGTTGAAATTCTTAGCACTTGTGTGCAGGATGTCTTTTCTGACATTGAGACTTTGACAAATATCATTTTTTAATATTTATTAATCTTTTTTTACTGTTACCTCTGCGAGTGAAAAGGACAAAGACTCCTGTCATATATATATATATCAATCGCTATCCCATAACTCTCCAAGCCAATCATGTGACCACTCAAACTTTTTTTTTTTTTATCATTTTATTTCTATTAGGACCACAAAGTTTCACAAACTATCACATCTTAATACCTTAACACATTTCGGATCGTTTCCAGAACTTTTTTTTGACACGTCTCGTACAGCTTATGATGAATTTGTGTTCTGCGCTGATTGTGCACTGAAGCCTAGGGTTAGTCTGATTAAATAAGCTCTCATGTGTGCATTAATCAGTCTTTATCAGAACTTCATCCTGGATCATTTGCATTGCCTAATACTCCCGGATATAATCCTAATCAGTGAAAGGCTTGAACATGTGGAGGCTGTACGTCGGAGCCTGTTTATGCAGGAGAACTTATTTAACAAGATGAGTGAAGTCTGAATGTCTGTCTTTCTTCTTCTTTATCCACGAGCCAGATTCCACTGTCGATCTCAGTCGCTGTTCGGCAAAGGAAAACCGTTATTCTTCTGCAGCCTTGATGTTCAAAGTGAAAGTAAAGCGATCGCCCTATTGTGCTTGCACTCAGAGGAGTTTGACCTGCACATTTAACCCATCCACAGTAAAACACAAACACACACATTATTGAATGCACACACTAGGGGGCAGCAAACACAGCCCTTTAGGGAGCAGTTGGGTATTCATTTGAAAGTGAAAGTGAAAGTGAACTACACAGAGGAATGTGACCTCCGTATTTAACCTATCCGTGCAGTGAAACACACACACACACACACACACACACCAGTGAACACTAGGGGGCAGTGAACTCATGTTCCCGGAGCAGGGGCGCAGCCCCAAACCACGGCACCCAGGGAGCAGTAGGGGGAGTTAGGTGCCTTGCTCAAGGGCACTTCAGTCATGTCTTGAACCCCGAGACCTTTCGGTCACAAGACCGGTTCCCTAACCACTACTGCCCGCTTGCCTTGCTTAAGCGCATTTCAGATGTGTCTTTGTCGCTAGTGGCGATTGAACTTGTAACCTTGCGGTCCAAAGACCGCTTCCGTAATCTAAATCCATGGCTGTCCTCATAGTTTAATTTTTTAGCACCTGTCGGTGATCAGACTTTTGCAAAATTGCTTCTTGTCCGATCAGCACCAAGGTGGAGAACACACTAAGGTTCTATTTAAACAGACTGAACAGTGCATATGTCAAAACAATAGCCTTAAACATGATTGAACACACAGAGCGGCTATGAGATCCGGACAGTAAGAGTGAAATGGACAAGAAAAAAAAAAACAGCAGGCTGACGAGCAGACAAGCAATGACAGTTTACAAATCAATTCCACATGACAGTTTTTACCTCTACAGCACACAGTGTCATCTACTTTATTGAACATAACGAACACTGTGTGTGTGTGTGTGTGTGTGTGTGTGTGTGTGTGTGTGTGTGTGGAGCCAACAGCACAGCTTCAGTGCTCCTTAAAATCATTTCTACACGTCTGGAACGTTAATGGAACAATAAACACAGTTCTTCTAGATGATACTCCTCCTTTTTTCGTCTGTTTGGAATTGAGAATGAAAAACATTATACGTTATATTTCCTTTATTCCAGTCAGTCATTACGTCCTAGCGGTACAGAAACTCTGGAGAACCTGTGTATTGTCCATATCATGCCACCCCGTAGGACACTCTGGGCATGTCCCTCAACTACAGTAAAGGAGACTGTTTGAGTCTGTACTAAATAAAATCATCTCTCTCTCTCTCTCTCTCTCTCTCTCTCTCTCTCTCTCTCTCTCTCTCTCTCTCTCTCTCTCTGTGCATACTTTTTTCCCCCATTCTATCTAATATAAACCCCCTGACATTGTTATTGCTCCACAACTCCATTAGCCATGTTTGAATAAGCTAGACTCATTAGTTGCTCACGCTGCACATTTACAGCCCTCTGAAGTCATTTCAGACGTTCCTGGCTCCAACGCGGGGTCATATTTCAGTTCCAATTAAGCACCAAATTTTAACATTCCCCCTCACATTTTAATAATATTCTCTTTAATAATATTCTCATTAACAGCTTTTGTAATTAAGCCGCACTGCTGATCAAAGTGAATGTGGAATGCAACGTTCAGTCGACTGTTTATTCAGTAAAGGTGTGAAGTCATATTTATTTAAGAATATGGTTTAGTACAAGCCCATAGACCTTTCCAATGTGTGTATATATATATATATATACATATATATATATATATATATATATATATATATATAT
>JAOVVF010000027.1:1749385-1772237 GCA_028565595.1 Duopalatinus emarginatus
CACCCCGTTCGGTCGTTTTAATTTTTCTTCAAGGACAAACCCGTCTTTCATTTCCTATTTTGTTCATGTCGGGTGTTCATTGTGTTTACAGGTTAAGTCGGGTGTTTGTTGTGTTTACAGGTTAAGGCGGGTGTTTATTGTGTTAACAGGTTAAGTCGGGTGTTTATTGTGTTTACACGTTAAGTTGGGTGTTTATCGTGTTTACAGGTTAAGTCGGGTTTTTGTTGTGTTTACAAGTTAAGTTGGGTGTTTATCGTGTTTACAGGTTATATTGGGTGTTCATTGTGTTTACTGGTTAAGTCGGGTGTTTATTGTGTTTACACGTTAAGTTGGGTGTTTATCGTGTTTACAGGTTAAGTCGGGTTTTTGTTGTGTTTACAAGTTAAGTTGGGTGTTTATCGTGTTTACAGGTTATATTGGGTGTTCATTGTGTTTACTGGTTAAGTCGGGTGTTTATTGTGTTTACACGTTAAGTTGGGTGTTTATCGTGTTTACAGGTTAAGTCGGGTGTTTATTGTGTTTACAGGTTAAGTCGGGTGTTTATTGTGTTTACACGTTAAGTTGGGTGTTCATTGTGTTTACAGGTTATATCGGGTGTTCATTGTGCTTACAGGTTAAGTCGGGTGTTTGTTGTGTTTACAGGTTAAGTCGGGTTTTTGTTGTGTTTACAGGTTAAGTCAGGTGTTTGTTGTGTTTACAAGTTAAGTCGTGTGTTTATTGTGTTTACACGTTAAGTCGAGTCTTTATTGTTTGGAAGGTTTACGAGAAAGAGCCGCATTTTCGCAGAGGCTTTACCCTTTAGACGACTTTTACATTCCGGCACTTTTACTCGTCGTTCACCCCGTTCAGTCGTTTTCATTTTTCGTCAAGGACAAACCCGTCTTTCATTTCCTATTTTGTTTAATGTGCTCACCGATCTCATTGAAATGACAAAGAAGATTTATGGAATTTGAAGTCTGAGTACTTACTCTCTGCTTTTTTTTTTTTTTTTTGCTCTCTGGCGAAATGACAAAAAAATCATTTTCACATGGGGAATTAATACCTGCTGAGAATGACAGGAACCTAAGCTTCCAGATATTATCTAGAATACTGAATAGAAAAAATGGGGACTTAAGCTTCCAAATATTATCTAGAATACTGACCAGAACAGATGTCTTGCACCAACTTGTTTTTGTATTTTGTACACTTTTTGGCCTTTGACGTTTATATGGCTGAGTGCTGTATTCGTGTAGCTTTATTCCACACCCATTAGAGAAAGCTTCTGCTGAGATCATCAGGGTCACGATTTGTCCAAAGCCCACCCAGAATCATTAGGAACAAGGCTGGAATACCTCCTGGACAGGGCGCCAATCCATCGCAGGGTACAAGACTCACATGTAGGGCAATTCAGGACATCCAATTTATAGCACCCAGTAAAAACTCACACAGAGAACACATCAAACTCCTTACAGACAGGGAATCGAACCCACAACCCCAGAACTCTGGGGCTGTGTAGCAGCAAGTCTTTTAGCGTTTCCCTGTTCCCTTTACTCTGAGAGTTTTCAAGTACTATAGTTAGCGCTTTTAACCAATAGCGGCCTAATGGTTAGGGAACCAGTCTCATGACTGCAAAACATGACTGAGGTGCCCTTGAGCAAGGCATCTTACTTCCCCAACTGCTCCCTGGGTGTTGTGGTTTGGGGCTGCTCCCTGATCCAGGCAAGTGTGTTTACTGCCCCCTAGTGTTCACTAGTGCGTGTGTGTGTGTGTGTGTGTGTGTGTGTGTGTGTGTGTGTGTGTATGTTTCACTGCACGGATGGGTTAAATGCAGAGGTCACACTCCTCTGTGTATAAGCACAGTAGACAAATGTTCACTTTCACTAAAGAGTTTTTTTCCTCTTATACCGCAGTAGTTTCATTGTTTTTTGTTTGTTTGTTTCTTAGAGAGCACCATGTCATACTTTACCTATGTAAAGTTATTTAAAAGATTTTCCTTCTTTCTAAAAGCTACAAAACCGGATACACACTTTAGGATTTTTTTTGTAAGTAAAAAGCTTGATTTGTGAGCTTGATTTCCCCAAAGTGTGTTCAAGTTTTAAAACTGTTTTCTGCATCGATTCTCAGTTCCAAGTGCTTATTTCCGTCCACCCTTCGGGCTTCGTTGGCTTATTTGACAGCTCCTTACGGGCCGTCATTCAGTAAGATTGTCAGAACTCATTTCGTGTTTTCTTCCAGCTGCCTTGTTGCTCTGAGACGTCATTAGTCCGTCCTTTGCTCCATGAGGTTGTTTCTTTCCTCAACATCTCAGGAGAACTCCACTGTAACCCTCGCTCTGAAGGGCTCGGAAGCTTTCCTCACTCCCTTACAAAGACATGTTTTACGGTATCAGCGCTTCGGGCCCTGAGAGAAAAACTGGTAGACCAGGCTAACACTCGGTAGGTCCCCCACAAGCCATGGACTCCACAAGCTTGTGGAATGATGCCGGATTTCTGTGTTCCATAGGACAGCATGCCAGATGTGTTCAATAATGTTGAGATCTGGAGATTTCCATGGGACTCACGAAACCCCATTTTTGCGCAAAACAACCATAATTGAAGTAGCAGGGGTCCCATGGAATGCACAGGCTCATCTGTAGCAGTTTTACTGGCTCTTTTCTGTATTTAGACCACATTGCCAATAAGAAGTCGCAATATCAATTTATTAAATACAATTCGATTCAATATTAAATACAAAATGACGTTTCAAAGTGCAAAACTTCTCCCTCGGACTGCGTCGTGTAGTTAATGGGGTGAAAATTCCCTATAATGAAAACTGCAGCATGAAGTAAAAGCAATGGCGCCTCTCCTACCGAACGCTCGTTATTTAAACATGTGACGGTCGCATGCCTTCTAGTCAATAATAAAACCTTGTGTTGTATTTTTGGCTTTTATTTATTAATATCTTTCTCATTCTGTTCCCTTATCAGTGTGTATTTCTATGCCATTACAAAGAACAGTAGGGGGAAATAA
Source organism: Duopalatinus emarginatus (assembly GCA_028565595.1). NCBI lineage: Eukaryota > Metazoa > Chordata > Actinopteri > Siluriformes > Pimelodidae > Duopalatinus > Duopalatinus emarginatus. The sequence goes on from JAOVVF010000027.1 coordinate 1,752,373, forward strand.
AATTAAAAAAAAAATAAATACATAAAAAGAGAGTGTGTGTACGAGGAGGAGGATTTAAATGTCACTGTTAAATGTCAACAGTGTTGTTTAGAGTAAAATTCGGCTCAGAGAGACAAAGATGATGAATTTGTAAGGTTTCTGATATGTCCAGAACATGACATCAGGGTGTAATTTATTTTATTTCTGTTTTATATTTGTGTCTTATTGGATGTAGAGTAATAGAATTAAGCTATTATTATTCCTGAATGCTGCAATAGACAAGCAGACTATTATCTGAATGTTCTTCTTTTTTTATATTTTTTCTTCTTTCTATTATTATTATTATTATTATTATTGTTATTTTTCTAGACTTTTTATGTCTAGCTTTCATGTTCTGCAATTTTTTGCGATATCAACAATGTTCCAACTCTAAAACGTCTGTCCCAGTGATGACACATAGGCTTCTATAAACCTTTCAGATTCAAGCACACTTTCACCCACCATGCCTGTTTTCATCCCCCCCTTTCTTTATTTCCCATTCATTTCAGTACACTGATATACTGTTCTTTTGCTTTACCCATAGCTGGTATACACACAATTTCCAGTCTAAGCAAACGTTAATGCTAATGCCAATGCTAGTGTTAATGCTTCTGCCAACTGCTAATGCTAGTGTTGGTATTAATGCTAATTGCTCGTTGATAACACTAATAATAATTAGTGTTGTTTGCTAATGCTAACGGTAGTGTTTAGGCTCCTTGCTAATGCCAGCTGGTCACATGAAATGCTAAGGCTAATTCCGAATGCTAATTGCTAATGCTATTCGCGTATGTGAACCCTAAAAGTGATGCAAATTGCAAGCTCAGATGCTAACAGCTAATTCTATTTGCTAATGGTAATGCTAACCAAGATACACATGCATGCACAATCCTGTATCGGAGAAAAAAAGTCTACTACGATTTATGTTGAGCAGTGTTGACTACTGCATAGTTGCAATAACACTTGCATTTTGTTTAGCAGATGCATTTTTCTAGTTATTATTATTGGTTAGTAGCACTAGTAGTAGTAGTAGAAGTAGTAGTAGTAGTGGTGGTAGTGGTGGTGGTTTTACCTCAGTTGTGTCTTTCTGCTGATCCTGAATCAGTTCTATGAAGATATTGAGATTATTATTAGTATCATATGTGGAGAGATCCTTTACAATGACAGATGAAGCTGTTCCCAGGACAACCAAAGTCTAGACATTACCAGTTGGCCAAAAGACATATTGAAGACTCGGACATGTGAAAAAGGTTCTACGGTCTGATGAGACCAACAGTAATATTTGGCATGGCACAGAGTGCAACATTTGGCAGAAATCCAATCCTCAGTGGCAGATCATCCATATGGGCAGGTGAGGCACCCAACCATTATATCAGCTGTTGAACAAATATAAATCTTTGTGAAATACTCAGACACAGTTCCAGTTTTTCAATTCAGTTCGAAAACTAATTAGATCTTTTGGGTGCCCCTAGGTCCACACGGGCAGTAATCACACTGCCACATTGCTCAGGGGAAGAGCAGTGGACAGACTGTTAATGATAATACTGGCTAATTGAGGTAGTTTAAAATTTTAAAGAACTTCATCAGAAACACATATGCTCATGATTTCCCATAAAAACACTATTGATCAAAAGACACATCCTGATCTCAGGACACACTCCCAATAGTAAATGCTTTGAACACCCCGCCCCCCCATATATATAAGAGGGAGATCAAAGCATTTATATATCCTTGTAATCTATGATGTTACAATACATGTAAATATTACAATAAATATACAGGATCCATGCCTGAGAGAATCTTGTAATACGATTTTACACACCCCTAACATGGATCATACCATTCCTAGGTAGTAATTTTCCCTCTCATCTGCCTGTCTTGCCCTATGATTTGTAACATGATAGAGATGCATTAATTTTGTGTCTTATCCCATTCTGCAGAAGAAAACGCAATATAGTCTATTATTAATAAAGAGTTTCTTGGGGTGTGTTTCGTTTTCCTAGCGCTCGTATTTCGTTATTTTCATGTAGTTTTTAAATGAAATAAAGGCAGTTTTATATTCTATTCTCATTCTCTGTATTTTATTTATTTGGAATTACCTTTAGGCTATAGTCTATAATCCCGCAGTGTTTTGTTTTAGCCACCTATTCCCGCACGCAGCTATGTGCAAACCGCCCATTCCCGCGAGATTTCCGTCAGGTCTCGCAGGACTCAATCCCAGTGCAGACCTCTAGTATGTACCAGACATTACAGTTACCCAATAAGACACTGTAAGGATTTTAAGACTTCGGTGCACTGAAGCACTTAAGAACACCATCTTTCTGGTGGTGGCAGCGTCATGTTAAAGGTTACCATTTTGCCTTCAATTTTGGACAGTGGACTCAAAAGATTGTGCCATGCTCTTCATTTGTTTGTTTTTTTTATCACTGGATTTGTTCCAAACCTGCAAAGACAAATACTTATGAAATCGCAAATTTTTATTTGTAAATAAGTTTACAAACTGTGCTATGCCCTTGGTAATACTATGGGCCATTTTTGTAATTCATGATATATAATCCCAATTAGAGTCATTACAGCTCCAGGTCCTGTAATCTAGCTCTGTGTAAAAAGGTTCACAGGGGGTGAATAATAACATATGCAATGCACTGTACCATTAGATTAAATGCCACAATTACCAAGAGTACAGCTTTTATATTATTATTCCTGAAACCCAGCTAAGAACCTCTACAGCGCACTGCGTCGCGCCGACAATTAACAAGTGCTTTAATAGAAAAGACTTTAATTAAAAAGTCTTATGGTGGAAACTGGCCATTAGGGCATTGGTGTTACTATAAGGAGTCCAGCTGAGAGATTTAACTCCCCGCTACAAGTGCATTCTGGGTAAATTCTCTCCGCCGTGTATAACAATAAATATTTTAAATTATACAGGGCTGTAAATGTCCAGCCTGTTTATATGATATATTTATATACAGATACACTGTAATGCCAAGTGAATGGCTTTACACATCGTGTGGCTAGTAAACCAGGAACATAATGTACATTTAATATGGGTGTGTTTTGCGCTTCATATAGTAACTGATAGTAACAATGCTTTGTGCACATCAATCTCCACTTAAAATCATGGGGATTCGATAGATATTCTACAGTGGGGGGAATAATTTGATCCCCTGCTGCCCTCTTACAAAGACATGAACAGTCTATAATTTTTACGGTAGGTTTTATAGTATTAACAGAGAAACAACATCAAATAGACATTATAAATTAATTCCTATTTGATTAAGTAAAATGCGTATTTGATCCTCAAGCAAAACGTGACTTACTTCTTGGTTGAGCAAGCGCAGAGGTCAGGCGTTTCTTATAGTTGGTCACCAGGTTTTGCACACATCTCAGGGGGGATTTTGGCCTACTCATCTTCTCAGGCACTTTTCAAATCCTGAAGGTTTCGAAGCTGTCGCCTGGCAACTCGAAGTTTGAGCTCCTGCCACAGATTTGCTACGGGATTAAGGTCCGGAGACTGGCTAGGCCACTCCAGGACCTTAATGTGCTTCTTCCTAAGACACTGCTTTGTTGCCTTGGGTCATTGTCATGATGGAAGACCTATCAACGACCCATTGTCAGTGTTCCGGCTGAAGCCAGGAGCTTCTTATTCAAGATCCTACAGCACATGGCACTGTTTATCAGCCTCTCAATTCCGTAAAGTCTGTCTTTTAGTCTTTTAGCAGAGAAACATCTACAAAGCAGAATGTTTCCACGTCCATGTTTGATACTAGGGATGGTGTTCTTGATGGCATATCCAGGGGCATATCCAGGATTTCCCCTAGGTTATAGGGGATCGAATTTTTACTTTACAAATTATAACCTTTTTTTATTAATTGTTTTTTTTTTTCAATTAAAATAAACCTACCATAAAATGTATAGACTGTTTAGGTCTTGTAAGGGCGACTACGGCGATGTTTGTATGTATACGATGCATGTACGATCTCTGAAATATGATTACCAATAACAATGTTCTCAATTATCAGTTACCTATAGATAAGTGCATATTCTCAGAAACCCATTTCCCCGTTCCTGTATGCACACACACAGATGAGTACATGCACAGGGTAGCTCTCGCTAATTGGGGTCACCTTTTCTGAAAGCAGAGGGAACGCTAAACACACTCTCTCATTATTTTGTCTTTCTCTTCCTTTCACTCTACAGGGCTTTACTCTGGGATTAAAGAGGATGGATATTCATGGCCTTTCTCTTTTGCTTAGAGTGCTGAAAGAGTCTTCATTCTTTGGTCTTTTTTTTCCCCCTGAAGGCCAGGGTTGTTGTGCAGCCTTTCTTATGACTTCAGGTCGGAAAAAAAAAAAAACTCTATTAAAGCATTGCATCCCCCTTCCCAAAAAATATCTCAAAAGGCCATCAGGTGCTTGTTAGCATGATGATGTTTTGAAAAGGCTGACAATCTCTGTTCACCTTGCATCCGCTGTTCAAGGCTTTCTATCAGAAGGTCACGTTTGTCCTGTTGTTCAGCTCCGATGATGTTTGGCCCGAATCAGGCTGTCACGTCCAGTTGAAGTCTGTTACTCTGAACACTGAAGTGGCAAAAAAAAAACGGTACAGATGAGGCTATGCAAAACACACGGCTGGCGGTGGCTCCATGACGGTATAGAATTTGTTCACCTTGGCATTCCATGTGACCCCTGGAACGCAATGCGTGCCTCCTTTGTGTGCAGTTACACCAGTTCATGTCCTCTTCCAACAGGACAATGCGTCGCCACATATGTCCAGAGACGGCAAATTATAGACAAACGAACTCTCATCTCAATGGCGCTTTGCCATTCATACCAGATCTGAACGTTATCGAAGACGTTAAGGAAGCTGTGCGATATGCTGTGGGACACCAAAAAAAAACAACAACCTCAAAACACTACAGAATTGTAGACTGTTCTACAGGAACCTTGGTGTTTGTTGCCTACAAAATATTTCCGCAACCTTGTGAGACCCATGGCCCATGGCGGACCAACCAATTATAGGTGTAGCAGTTTTTCTGGCAGCGCCGTCTACTCCATTTATAAATATCTAATGCTATAAGTGTCAAAAAATAGCCTGCATAGTCCTTTAATTAAAGCCAAGCTCAGATATTGTTTACCAGCTTTCCAATATCACTCCCTGCAAGCATCATGGTTGGAGGGAGGCCCCATGCTTCAGTTCTCTATTCAGCATCCTGGCCCACAAATTACAAGTGATTAAACCCCACTGGGCTGTCTCTGCAAGGTCCCACTATTCTTTCCTCACACCATTTTTCTTGAGCTGCCTCGGCACAGACCCCAGAGTTCAGAGCCACTTATCGCACCTGGTTTTGGATGAAGACCTGCTCTGTCATACTCACATCCCCTGAAATGAAACGGCTACATTGAGTACATTTGTATAGGGAAAAAATGGCGCATTATATAGAAATTTATACAGTATTTAATATGGTCAGTGATTCAGCAAATAATGACTCAATTTCCAATCATAAATTGGTTTCGTTCTCAGAGTCTGTATTCATGCAGTTAACTGCCTCACCATTACATAACGTTAGCTAAAAATCAACAAAAGCATAGGACTGAGCAGTTCATTGGTGCTTCCACTAATCAGTTTTATGACCTGTCCTTTCCTGTCATGTGCTAATAAGGTAGCTTGTTAATGTCTTGCAGAATAATGAGGTATTGAAACAATTATTTGTAGGTGGATAAAAAAAAGCATAAGCAATAAAAAAGCAGGATATTGTGGGAGAGAAAAGATTGAATGTCAATGCTGGACAAAGACAATTCTGGAGTCTTTGGTAAAATCCTGAGGTTACACTTTTTTGTCCATATGGGTTGCTTCTAACATTCCTGCACAATCTGTGATTCCCTCAATCTTGACTTCTTCTTTTCTGTAGCTGCATAGTAGCTGCATAGCATGATTCCGCCACCACCATGCTTGACTCATGGTATTGTGAGTTAATAACAAACGGTCTTGTTTTGGTGACAAACACGCGCTACGAGTATAGCGTACTAATTAGCATACTAATAGTACTAGTAACAACTGGTCCACCAGTTTAATACTTGGTAGGCCTCTCAACAGGCTTGGATTCGACAAGCTTGCGGAAATATTCTGTAGGCAATCAACACCAAAACGATCCACAAGTCTCTTGTATTCTGATGTTTAGGATTTCTGCGTTCCACAGCACGTTGCATGTCATCCCAGATGTAATCGATAATGTTGAGATCTGGTGTCTTAGGTGGAACGCCCCAAACTTACTACACGGGTGTTCCTCTAAACATAATTTGGCATCTCTATATGTGTACGGTGGCACATTGTACTGCAAGAGGAGACCAAATCAGTCAGAATGAATGCAGGAACATGTAGCGGTCACCTGTCAGAGATGTTTGTAGATGTACCAGGGGTCCCATGGACTGCCAATGCCACGGAATAAACAAACCCTATACCGTTATGGAGCCACCACCAATCTATACCAGTTTTTTTTTTTTGGTACTTTGGTGTATACTTTAGAATTGTGTCAAATAACGTCTACCTTTTTTTTATGACAAAGAGCTTCAATCTTGCCACCCTATCCCACAGCCTAGATAAGTTAACAATAGGCGAGATTGTTGTGACATACGGAGGGTGGCCAGTACTTCCCTATTATTTCTGCAGCTCTTTTCTTTCTCTGTAGGTCTCTTGGCTGCGTGTGTCGTACGTTTTTTCTTGTACTTTCGCCAATTTTGGAGAGACGTCCTGTTCTTGGTAATGTTGTCTTATTATTATTATTTTTTTTGGTCTTTACAGTGTTCGATGGTACATTTAATTTTTCGTGAGGTCTTTTTGTAATCCTCTTCTGATCTACACTTTTTGACAGGGAGTTAAAACTGTACAAGCTCTTTGTGGACTATTTGGATGACACCAAGAAAATCCTATTAAAGCATCTGATAAGAATCACTTTATTGATCACATGTCTATTATAATTTTGTTTGAACATGTTTGAATGTGATGTATCCGTTCCAATCATCGCCATCCAACCGATACTCCATTCACATGTTCCTGTCTTTGATGTGACGATTTCTACGAATGAATATTACAGCTGTTTACAGCTGTACACAAACCTTATGTTGTAAGATGTCATTCACTGTCTCGCTGTCATGTTACTGCGGGACTTTGCTTAGCCGTGCGACACTGTCAAGTCAGCTGTCCAGTGTGAATCGATGGCTTGTGTATCCGAGACAGACACCGGCACTTCATCATCGAGGGGTTCGGACACATCAATCCTGCACACACCTGCGACACGTCCCTGCTGTCGGAGGTTGTCCTGGTCACGCTGGCAGTCTGCTTGGCGGCAGACCCTCATTTAGAGATGATGTCTGACACAGGGAGGAATAAAAATGAATGGGTTTTATGGTAATGGCAGTATGATGAATGTGGGATAGATTAGCACAGAGGTTCCCCTTGTACTGAAACAGCCTCTGCTATAAACCAGCAAGGTCACGTAATGGAACATTGGATGTTCATTCCCTTTCATTCTGCTCCCAAATAATTGCAGGATGGATTATTGATGAACTAATTAGCTGTGGAAGTACATTTTGGTGAACAGATTGGCTATAACCAATCTCATTAGTGCATTTTGAGGCCAAGTTGGCGTCAGCAGCAATGTGCCGGAGAGAAAGGTGTATGCTTCCTGGATGCCGTCCAGGGTCTGTGTGACTGGTATGTAAATTAAAGCACTCCATAAAGCTGTCGAGGAAACACTGGCATCCTAGTCATTCTGCCGAGCTGTGCGTCCTCACTGAGGAGGTTGAGAAAATATAACTTTATTTGGATGAACTTTTCTGTCACTAGTAAATTAGAATAATTCTTTTCTGTCAGTAAATGGCAATTTAAATAAGGGTTTTTTATTTCCCGTTCGGTTGATGGAAACAATGGTTTGATTAATGAAGTGACCTGCTGGTGTAAAAAAAGTGGACCGATTGGTGGAAAATGTGAAGTAGTTAGTGGAAAATGTGGACTAATTGGTCAACTATGTGCCTTTATGTTGGGAGCAGCCGTAGGCTTGTGGTTAAGGAGCCAGTCATGGGACATGACGTGACTGAAGTGCCCTTGAGCAAGGCACCTAACCCTAACTGGTCCCTGGGAAATGCAGAAAAGGTCTTCCTACTGGTCTGGGCACATGTGCTTACTGCCCCCTAGTGTTTACTAGTATGTATGTGTGTCTTTCATGAGGTCAATTCCACTGGGAATTGTCAATTCTAATGGGAAATATGTTAACAATGGTGAAAAAAGTGGTAAAATTGGTTTGAAAATGGGCTGGCTGGTAAAAACTTTGAGTCTTTAGTTGTGAAGGGAAATAGAAAGTGGCCCAATTGGTGAAAGAAATGGTGGAAAACGTGTCTCAATTGGTGTAAAAGACGCAGCAAAGTGCAAATAAAACCCTCTGATGCGTGCTGTGATAAGATAATAATCAACATCTGGCGTGGAAACAGTACCTTTGGTTTATAACACCGCACCGTTACTAACTATTTTGTTATAACAGCACAAGATGGGGTGTTTTATTCCTTGCATAATCTAAGGAGCATATTAAAATTTAAAGGACACAAGGTTATCAGGTTGCCTGTGCGCCCGGGAATTTCTAAAACATTAAAAACAAAGGTGGATAAAGGTCAGTTAACATTTTTTTCCCTTTTTTTCCCTCATTGCCCCTTCTCTCGGTCTCTCTGCATGCCCTCCACGTGTTCGTTTTATTTTCAGTCTAATGAGCCCCTCTGCATCGTGTGAGCACAAACTTTCCTTTTCCCTTAGCCGGAGAAACGGTATTATGAAATCAGCGCATGCAGGAAACGTCTCTTTATTGACACCAGTGAAAATTTAACCTCAGTTAATGCCCACACTGGAATCTTGCCTGTAGCAGATGCTGCACCACCGTAAACATGGTACTGCATGCAAAAGAGCCAGCTATGCTAATTAACGTTAACATATTTTTATTGATTTGGTCGTTTCCTCGTGTACTTCTCCAACAGAGTGTGTAATGATGCCTAAAGGCTAGTGCTGTGTTAGCAGAGCTATGGGCAGGTGCTAATACGGCTCTGAATGGTTTTGAGCCTAGTAAAGATGCACTGACATAATTTTCTTGCATAAGTTTCACACTTTAGGGTTTATTCTACAGTCAAAATCGTATTATTATTTATGATAATAGCTTTTATCGTTACCCTTTGTGTACCCGTGTATTCTACTTTAATTTGCCTTTGTTTAATTTCTGGGAACGCATCTAGGAAAGCCCTCATTTTCAATAACGCAGACATTACAAATATAAATAATAAAACAAATAATACAATGTGGTGAACGTATTGAAATATATAAAACTTTACAGCTAAAATCAGTTAAAATGTCTAAAAATTGAGGCGAGGAAGTATGTGATCATGTAACTTAGTAACTAATAACCATGTATTTTTATAATATTTATTATATATGACAACATTTTTCTGTCCCTACATAAAAGCCAGAACTTCGTCTAGCAGTATTTGTTGAGGGCCACGTGAGCAGCTTAAACCAATTGAGTAGCTTAAAACAGCTGTACAATGTGCTTCAAAAATGAACTGTGGGGTACAATCTGGTTGGCCCTATTCTGAGATGAGGTAAAAACAAATAATAGATTTATACATACCTACATTAGGATGTTTGGTAAACATTGTGTATTGACGTTCGTACACAACTAGCCATCATCGCCATCACAGTTTTGTTAGCCACTACTAATAGCAAGGGATTAAAAGTTCATGGATTGGTGGAGTTTAACGAAAAGTTATCGGCAAGTATGCACAATTTAAAAAAAAGCAATGGACATCACTGGTGGGTGTGTTATTTTGGCTATAGGTTAAGGCTGTACTGACGTTTATTCTGATGAGCTACACCGGCTACGGCTGAGGCACCAGAAGATACCAGCAACCTGCTCCCCAAACCCTGCCTGATCCACCCCGAAATCCCCTATCTTCTTGTTGTCTCATCTGACCCACCATGGACAGTATACAAAATGCCATAATGGTGAGAAGTAGACGCCATGAATTAAACTACAGACTTTAGTTCTCTGGATACGTGCACTTGTCACTCACACATGTCACCCAGATGAGGATGGGTTCCCTTATGAGTCTGGTTACTCTCAAGGTTTCTTCTATGGCGTCAGAACTAGGGGGCGCAAAAACACAAGATGAAAAATATAAACCTTAAAAAGTTGTAACAGTTCATGCGTGTAAATATTCCTCCCGCAAGCATAAAAGTGAAACTCATTTTTTTTTTTGCATTCTTGAATGTTTTTTCCTTCTCGATTCAGCAGTTGGCCTCACGCGCCATGTGAATTACCCTAGACTGCTTTTTGTGCTTGAGTGTTGGATGGGGGTGGTTTTGACAGATTGTAAATCATTTTAATACTTAAATAAAATAAACAAACTAATATATTGTATGAGATTTAAATCTTTTATTCAAAATGGTTTGATGTGTTGTGAGGGTAAACAGTTCGTTATTTTCTGTATTAAGTGCTTTTTATTTGTTCGTGAAGCGGTAAAGCAATGCGCGCAGCATTTTGTACACCTGAACACACCGTTTCGTTCACCACGGCTCACTGAATCTGGATCTGGGAATACAGAGCTAATTCCAGTCTGCGAATAAGAGGCTAGCTAAGGAGCTAACGCTAACCTCTGGATCTAGGAATAAGAAGCCAAACGAATTGGGAGCTGCGAGTAAGTAACCAACTTAAGCGTTGTCCGCCATGTTTGTCTTCCAGAAAAGGGCTGTTCATACTGTACGGTAAGCCACAACGCCAGGAGCCATCAGCCAATAGCATTTGCTGACAGAAAAGGCCATGAGCCCGCCCCCAAACTGTCAAAACCACCCCCATCCAATATTCGAGCGCAAAAAAAATCACTCGAGCGCAAAAAGCAGTCGAGGGTAATTCACATGGCGCACGAGGACAACTGCCAAATCGAGAAGAAAAAAAACATTCGAGAATGCAAAAAAGGTGTTTTGAGTGCGATATAATGATAAATAGGCACGCAGGACTTCTTTCTGTGCTCACGAGTTTCACTTTTACACTCGCAGGAGGAATATTCATGCACATGAACTGTTAAAACTTGCAGGTTTCACCTTGCGCCCCCTAGTTTTGACATTGATTTGATGCTATAAAAGCACTATACAAATAAAATTTAATTTAATTGAATTAAGGCATGGAAAGTACTAGGTTTCTGTACTGCAATGTTTTGGATGTGTCGTCTGTGTCTACGATTGTTTTTTCAAAGCAGGGTAATTTTGTTTTAAACTGAAGAAATTATCTGGTTGCGTTGGCTGTTTGATCAAAATGACCGCAAGCATACAAAGGCTAACAAGCATTCCAGATGCCAGGCCAAGGCTTAAACCATTACGTTTTATCATGTTTTATGTACTGCGTTTCCCAGGTTATATAAGTAACTGGTATTAAGTGCTACCTCACGTCTTCTTCTTCTTCTTTTTTTATTATTAGAATAACCCTGAACACGGTGATTGAGCTCTACTGCCTGAAGAGATAACAGCAGCTGTCTCCACTACAGCCTAGATCCTAGTGCTTTCATTAAAGAGAGAACACAAGGAAGGAGTGCTGATGAGGACGGATGTCTGGCCACCAGGCAGGACAAGAGCTGCTCGAGTAACCTGAAAAAATGTCCAGGGTGTCAAGAATTGTCTTGTGTCAACTTGAGTAGGCAGACTGATCAATAAATTGTGGGTTTCTCCACTCGTTACTTTTCTCCATCTCTGAGACCTCGGAGCGTATTACTCAGAGGAAGTTATACCACCGTACTATCAATAATGCACTATAAAGTAAATACGCATCAGAACCATTGGATTTTAATGTCCTGGAGTGAGGTTGTTGTGTGTCTACATTAATAATCCGTCATTTCTCTACAGCAGCTGGAGCCCATTCAGGAATCCTTTTATCATGCACTAGAAAAACAGATCTAAATGAACTGGACAGTTCAGGTTACCACGGCAACTCTGATGAATAGCCAGAGGATGAGGATGAGGAGACATGGAGATCATTCAAATGAAGGCGTTTTCAAATCACAATTTGTAACTTTCCTCTAAATGCGACGAAACACGTTAATTAGCATGTTATCGCTAAGCGACTGAGATTGTTAGCGGCTAGGTTTCGCGATAGAGAAAAACAAACAAACAAACTAAAACTCTGTTACTACTAAATTGTGTGTGTTGGGGGGGGTGCAATTTAATAATGATGCAGAAATCTTGCTGACATTTTGATATATTTTTACTTCGGCTCACAGGCTGTCCTGATTAAATCATTTGCAATTCCCTTGAACACGTTCCTCCACGCGCTTTCGACGTTCACTTCAGTCATAAATAATACAAAACTGTTCGATGAATGTTGAATGCAATCTCTGTGAAGTTACTGCTATTAATACTAATCAGCCAACTGCTCGCCGGGTGTTTCTCTGACGTTGTTTACGCTGCCGTGCATTTATTTGCTTTTTATAATCGTATCAGCCATTAGAAAAACATACTTAAATAAAAAAATAAATAAATAAATAAATAAATTGACAGTCAGTGACCTCAGTTATAATTAAGGAATGGCCATGTCTCTGAAAATGAAGTCTGACGGATTTGTGGTAGTGTGGTTATGAAATATATACAGGATATCCCAGGGAAATAAGCGTGGTCTGTCTTGTGGTTGGTGTGGTACAGCAACCTCTCATTGGCCCCCATGTGAGAGACCTGGGTTCAATTCCCGGTCTGGGCAGCCAGTCTGTTCTACACCAATAAGGGTCCTTGGGCAAGACTCCTAACACTACATTGGCCTACCTGTAATACCAGTAACCTTGTAAGTCGCTCTGGATAAGAGCGTCTGCTAAATGCCATAAATGTAAATGTCTTCCAGTTGTGCTGAAGTGGGCGTGGCCCCGGTGAAAGACACGCCCCCTTTGTGTCTGTCAAGTACGCGTGTCGTCCGTGCCGGTCACTAAGGCCTGCTCCGCGAAGGACGGTCTGTCAATCCTGAGCAAAGTAGGCGTGGTCTTCCAGCCCTCCGAGCCAATTTTGCACACTAGTGAACCACAAGATATCAGTTTCAACAACTCGTACATCATATTGCTTTCAACCATCCCATCAGCTCACAAGGAGGGAGTGTGTGCAGTCTCTAGAGAGAAGAAACGGTATAGTGGTATAGTCCTTTTCTACTTCGCTTTCTTTGTGTGAGAAAGACACACATATACACACAGCTTGTCCATCTGAATCCCTAAGAGAGACCATAACAAGCCGTCCTCACTCATGTTTACCTGTTCTCTCTCTCTCTCTCTCTCTCTCTCTCTCTCTCTCTCTCTCTCTCTCTCAGAACATCTCATCACATCCTGCCCTCCAGTCTTCACTAACAGTCCCGGTGAGATTCACTTCCAGACATTAGCTGATAAAGCTGTGCGTCATTATAGAAGTTTGTGTGTGTGTGTGTGTTTAGAAATCAGGGCTCTATCTCTTATTATAGCACGCTGTGTATTCTGTTGTGGTATCAGCAACCTCTTAAAATTCGAGCGGGGTCTGTACTAATGAATGGCCTCGGCTTTCCGGGCTCTCGGGGGGGCTGTCAGGGATAATAGTGAGGAGGTGAAAGAGTGCATGGATGGAGGGAACCTTACAGACACGGATACACATCTAAACACCAGGCTCGTTCTTGCATCATCTCATTTATGAACCAGGAACACGAACAGGTTTCGGGGGTTTCTTAAAGCTACAAGGTGTAAATCTCCGCTTCAGTTTAAAGCGTTTACTGTTTGTGTACATGTTATGTTCTATAATATAATTTGATAAAACAACTTGTTCATTTTAGCAGTCTGACCTGGAAAGAGCTACCAGGACTGTTATTCATGTAATTAAATAAGAAGTCTGCAGTCGTGAGGAAACAGCTGGAGGTAGGATACATTGGTATGGATCATAAAGTTTGTGAGAATAATTGGGCCTCAAAACACGCTGAGCAATTCGCCCGGTATTGTCAGTGAAAAATGTTTCTCGCCGTTAGCCCGACAAAAGGAGCTAGGAGACTGCTGAACTCGACAGGCTAATTGAAATGCCTCAATTCATTATACAAGACGGGCGTCCACCACGTCGGATGGAAAATTAGAATATCAAACATCTCCCGCACCAAATCAAAACCCCTTTTGTCTGTCTTGGGACTTTGACAGGAAATGGCTGTGAGAAATGAGATCCTGTCAGAACCCGGATGGCTTCTGTTTTTTTTTTTTATCAAAGCAGGTGCATAGGGTGACCTTCGCTGTCACCTTCCCAGTCATTCCTAAGCTGATGAAGTGAATTTGCTGCTTTAGAACAATTAGATGAAACTCTAAAACTGAAGTTCCACAAAAAAAAAAAAGAAAAAAACGTTCACCAGTCTTATACTTTGTAGGTCCTGCACAGGGCATGGACTTTACCAGATTGTGAAAATATACTCAGAAAATAATTACTACACTTCCTGCAAAATGGGTCACAATTCTGGTGTAGTGAAAGTGAACTATTACCACATACCAGTAAACACTACGGGGCAGTGTACACACTTGCCTGCAGAGGGCCCCAAACCACAGCACCTGGGGAGCAGTTGGGGAGCTAGGTGCCTTGCTCAAGAGCACCTCAGTCATGTCTTGCCCTGGGTGGCAATCGAACCCACGACCTTCCTCTGGTCATGAGACCTGTTCGCTAACCACTAGGCCACGACTGCCCTATAGTTCAAGGTGTAGGACCGTTGCATATCATTCCAGATTGTTGCTAACATTGAGATTTGATGACTTTGGTGGGACCCCAAACCCTGAACATGATTGTTCCTCAAACTATAATTTGCCGTTTCTAGACATACCTGGCAGTGCATTGTCCTGATGAATGAATGCAGGACATGAAAGGGTGTAACTCATTAAAAAGGAGGCACACATAGCGTTTTTAGACATAACAGGATCCCGTGGAATGCTAGCTAAACAAACCCAATGCCATTATAGAGCCTCCACCAGCCGGTGTATTTTGCTTAGACTTTTTTTGTTTGACATACTTGTGTGCCAATTAATTTGTCAGGGACATTTCTACCTGCTAGTCAGCGTCAAACTCAACTTCACCAGTGGGTCGCTGTTGAAGCTAAGATTTGTTCATTTAAAAGATATTTATATTTACCTTGGTTTACACTTTCATGTGAATTCATACAGCACAGTTAAGGTTTAAATCAGAAACGAAACAGTACAAAGTCAAATTTATATGGCGTCCCAAATTAAGCTAATCAGCTAACAGTCACGTTGCCTGTCAGAAGACTTCATCTTTTGTTTGGTTTGCTAAAGTGAAAGAAGCTCGTCCAAGCTTTCCCTAAAATTATCACACTTCTACCTCAAAAGAAATTTGTCTCAGGATTTGTACATAAACACCTCCCTGTTCCTGCTCGTGTCTCCAAGGCTTTTTCTGACAAAATACTGGCGAAACAAGCAGCCTGTTGCACCTAGCTGGACGGAAAAAAAAAGGGAGCAGGATAAAAGTGTGTGAGGAGAGAAAGCATTGGGGATTTCATTTCTCTATCCACCAGACGCATTGTGTTACCTGTGCAGTTGTAGCGGTTATATTCGGGCCAAATTTAGAGCTAAGTTTAGCGCGTGTAATGAGGATTTAACACCAAATTCTCAAACCTCAGATGCAACTTGGGCAAGAAAAAAAGCTACACTGGTATAAATAGAGGCAATAAGTCCAGTTTTAGGCTTAAATGGAGATTGTTTATATGAATAGATTTTTTTGATGGATAAAAATATACAACAGCTTAAATAATTGTCTGATTATATTTGAAAGTTTGAGCCTGATGGTGTAATACAGTTAGCTTTACTACAGAAGAGTTGTTTTTTTGTCCTCTTACTAGTCATTCCATGCTCCAGTTTGGCACTTACAC
The DNA here is from genome assembly GCA_028565595.1 of Duopalatinus emarginatus. Taxonomy (NCBI): domain Eukaryota; kingdom Metazoa; phylum Chordata; class Actinopteri; order Siluriformes; family Pimelodidae; genus Duopalatinus; species Duopalatinus emarginatus. Next base: position 1,768,319 of record JAOVVF010000027.1, read on the forward strand.
CATTAAACTCCACTTTCCAGAATTCCCAGCAGCATTCCGACATGGCCGTGTCCAGTACATGCTCACCTTTTCACACCTGAGTATTCTCAGTTTGAGAAATATTAGATAGCCTTTTGCCCACAGATTTTGTCTGTGTTTGTGCCTTCCCACTGACCCTCATCGTCTGATTTTCTACCTGTTTGGTAAGCACAGTTTTTATATTGGTTTGCATGGATTTTTGCACAAACCACAGCACACAGTTTATTACAGGCTGAGGCTAATTTTAAGTACTGTTAGCTACTTTGCCTCCCTTTGTTTGAGCACGCCGTTCTTCAGCGTCTTCTTTGTTTGCTTTTCCCGCCTTTTTCTTACCGCCCTTTTTTTGAGTGCTCTTCCCCACCTGCTTTCCCACGTCCCTGGTTAAGCACTACCATTTAATTCAGTGGTTCGCAGGTTCGAATCCACCCTCAAGCACTCTCGAGTGTCAACGCACAAACATCACCTCATACATTATGTCCTTGGTTGTATCAAGTCACCCCCCCCTTCTCCATTCCTGTAAAATAAATAAATAAAAATGTTTGCTTTATATGTCAAGAGAATGCTGAAGTAATTAAGAAATTTAATAGCGCGCTATATTATCAAACAAATCATAAGTAATCCCAAGGGAATTACGCTGCTTTCAAGTGAACGTGAACTACTTGCCTATTGTGCTTGTACTCGGAGGAATGTGATTTTCGCGTCAGTGAAACACACATACCAGTGAACACTAGGGGGCGGTGAACACACATGCCTGGAGCAGGGGCCTGACCCAATTCATTGTGCCCAGGGAGCAGTTCATGGAGTTAGGTTCCTTGCTCAAGGGCACACCTTGCCCCCTAGGGGGAACAAACCTGGGATCTTTCATTTACGGTTACCTAACCACTAGGCCATGGCTGCTTAAAGCTATCCTGGCATATACAACCTATTATCAAAGCAAATTAGGTTGCAATACTATTTCACTTAACCAGTCCTTAAATATTTTTGTCCTAACCTTGGCCCCCAGGACAGGATCCAGTGGATCAAGTGCTATTCCCAAGCTGCCGATAATAAGGTTCGGAGCCAATGCCGTTAAATGAAAGCAAACCTGCGCTGATTTATGTGCTATTTGGATAGCTAAATATTAACAGTACACTGAAATACCAGAAAGAAATTGGTACACATGTGTAATACTGGGTAGGTCCAATAATGCCTCCAACAATGGAGGAAATAAAAACTGTCCTTCCAGCATTGTGGTTCACATTTATGTTGTATTCTGAAGTGTACCAGAGCGCATTGCGTGGCAGCCGAGACGAATTCAATAACGTTGAGATCTTGTGACTTTGGTGGGAACGGCTGAGTGTTCCTCTAACCATAATTTGGTGACTCTAGATGTATGTAGCGGCACATTGTCCTGTTAGAAGAGGCCAAGCCCGTCAGAACGAATGCAGGACTTGAACAGGTGGAACGCGTCAAAAAAGGAAGCACACCGTGTTCACCAGACAGAAGATGTTCCAGGGGTCCCTTGGAATGCCAGTTAAACAAACCCCATACCATTATGAAGCTACTACCATTCTGTGTAGGCACATGGGTAGCAGTTTTTCTGGCACGTCATGTAAATGGGCCTTACGCTATTATACATTATTAAGCCTTTTAGATTAGAGGAACAGTTCGGCATTCTGAACCTGAAGTATCATCTGCGGGTTTGGGTAACAACCTGAAACCCCCCCTGATTGCACCATACGGGAGTGATGAGGCGAAATCAAGGTTGATGCTTTGATGTGTGGCTGCGGCGCGGTGTTCCCCAGAGTGTGTGCAGCGTAACAGAGCCGAGTGAGAAGGTTAGCGCTCAGGCTGTTCTGTCAAATTGATTAAATTCGCTATTACAGCAATCACCTAAAATAGAAGCCGGCAAATTGCACCGCTTGTGCGTGGTGTGTGTGTGCCACCTTGTGTGTGGCTGCCCTTGTGTTCCTATAATTGTATTTGGGTGATGTATATGTACAGTATGTCTGTTTGTATAAATGATTTTGGGCACGTAGTAAATAGTTATTACTGAAATAGCACACATCGGTATTCAGTACTGAGACAGCTCCTAAGTGCCAGTGTAATGTGCCATAAGAGACAGGATGCAAGGGTTTAAACTGTTGTAATGTATTTACTGGGGCGGATCCAAAAATTCAAGATGCAGGCAAGTAAATCTGGAACATGTAAGCTAAACACGGAATATGAGTCACAGAATGAAAACATTGTAACGTAGGAAATTGGTGGGATGTGGGACAGTAGATGCTTAAGCAAACAATGACAACCGTGTATAACATACAGGATCTAATCATATACTGACACGGAACAGGTGACCACAGTCAGGTAACAAAGCAATGCCAGGAGACAGTGGGACATGATTTTAACAAAAACAAAGATGCTTGACATAATAAATAAATTCAGTCATTGTGGACTATGGACCCTAGTTGTCAACAAGGTGCTATACAGGCTAGTGGTGGTTCCATAGTGGTGTTGGGGATGTTCTCTTGGTATGTGTTGGGTCGACAGGTCCACCTAAACACATTCCGCTGCTTGCATTTGCAATTATGCCCAATTATGCACTGTGTCATTGGGACCCGAATTGTTTCAAGGAGAATTCTGGAGAGTTCTGATAAATTGTGTGACCGTTAGCCTGACAAGTCCAATTAAGCTTTTATGGGATGTGGTAAAGAGCACCAACAGATACCACTGAGCTGTGGGTGGATATCCAACCAATAGTATGGCTTCAGACATCTTTAATCCACTAGTGGAATCACTAATGCTGTGTCAAGTTGCTGCATTTTGCTGTGGTATAGACTAGTTCCTGTCCAATAAATTTTTGGCATGTCGGTGAACAGACCATCTGTGTCCACCAGATGAGGACGGGTTTACTTTTGAGTCTGGTTCTTTTCAAAGTTTCCTCGCCTCTGGCTTCTCATAAGGGACCAAATTATATAATATAAATGTAAAATTTTCATTTTTTGTGAAGCTGCTCTGTGAAAATGTCCATTTTAAAGCACTACATAAATAAAACTAAATTTAATTTATCTGCTTCTTCAGTTTCAATATTGGATAGTTATGGTTAAGTAAAAAAATCTGCCAACCTTGAGTTTTAATAATCTGAATGTACTGAACTTTCCAAGTGTACACAATGAAAAAGTTAACTCTGAATACAGACATATCTGGTGTGTGTTTTGTAATTCCTATTCATAGTAGATAAACTAATGGTTAATTCTATTCATCCACCGATGTATCATATACAATTTTACAATTATCCTTTTCATCACAGTACTGTTTTATGTAAATGCTTGTTGGATTTTTTTTTCTTCAGAAAGTTAAAAGACACCGGCTGATAGCAGTTGCCTGTCAGAGAAATGTGCTGACAAATAAAAGCCCTAACCACCTCAGCCTCACACACGGAGTTCCACCAGCAGCAGTAATAAACAGCCTTATATGTGTTTCTTATCGATTCTGTCATTGCGGCCTTGTAAAAGAACCCACTTTTCTTTATTGAATTCTTGTTGTTCAACACTGTCTATCACCTAATCGCCTAACCTTTACAGTATTAAAAAAAAAAACGACAACTATTAAATACTGAAGTTTGGAATCAGTAATATGAGCTGTTTCTTTCAGGGCTGTCTAAGTTAGCGCGATATTAACGCATTAACGCGATCTTAAATTATCGCGATTAAAAAAATTGTGCCGTTAATACAAATTCTAATTTGGCCATGCGATTCACCCGTAGTCAATTTTGAGGCTTGTCGCGCGCTGCTTCAGTAAGAGTAAGGCTGCGTCTGAAATCACATACTTCCATACTGAACAGTACACGAAAACAGTACGCGAGCGTGACTAGCGTGTCCGAATGTGCAGTATGCATCAAGCAGTAGGTGAAAAGTTCCCGGAT
>JAOVVF010000027.1:1772337-1791050 GCA_028565595.1 Duopalatinus emarginatus
ACAAGCCTCAACATGAACTACGGGTGAATCACAGGGCCAAATTAGAATTTGCATTAACGGCACTATTTTTTTTAATCAGGATAATTTGAGATCGTGTTAATGCGTTATTATCACATTAACTTCGACAGCCATAATATATATATATATATATAGGTCACCTCGATCGGCTGTGTTTTAAAGCACATTAGTCCTCCAGTTAATGACTTCTGCTCTGAAACATAACCAACTCATAACCCAAGATTGCCTTAGGCTTCCAAAGATGTTACATGTGCACAGGTCTTTCCAAAAAAACAGGTGTTTCCTAAAAACAACACATGGAAACGAGCACTGACAAAAAAGGCTGTCAGTGAGGCGTGAGGAAGAGATTCAGCTGATCCACTGAAAAGGCCGGATGCTGTAATATGCTGTTTACTGTTGCAGTCCACCAGGAGCTTCTTTATCTAATGTTCCAGCCTCAGGCAGAGAGAAAAGCGTGTGTCATCAAACCTCTAAACAGCTGTATGAGTGATTAAGGCAGCACAGTCAGGGTATTTAATCGTAGCATAGGAACGTAGCATGTAGTTGTAGGTGCCTGGGTTCTTTCTTTTTTTTTTCTTTTTTTAACCATAGCTGTCCATCTTAGTTGGGGAAAATACAAGCGTCTGGGATTTGCCTTGGGCATTTTTTTCACATGGATCATTATTTGTCTGCCTTGAATGTCTAAAAGGAAGCAGGAGCTCAAACAGGCTTTTCTATTTGAGGAAAGATAAAGGATGTGCTATATGAGGAAAGCAGGTGCATCCCAAGAGTTTTGTCTTTTACAGTCGTTTTAAAGTCATTGCAGCATCAAACACACGGACGAATGAACCTGGAAAAAATACCAGAAAGTTGTTATTATATAAATATATCATGAGAACTCCGAGAAGAAACAAGAACAAAAGAAAAGTCACCTGAGAAATAGGGGGGAAAAAAGCAAGATGGCCCGATGACTCAACTTTCACCATGTGTCCTACATCTCTGTGGAGATGTCTGGCTTCTGGAGGAAGCCAACGGATGATCAACCCACAGTGTCTGGGATGATTCATAACGCTTTGGGCAGCCATCGTGTGGAACTCATCGGGGTTAAGAATGAAATACAGCAAGTCTTCTATAGAGTCATGACTATAAATTATTACAGTCAAGAGCTGGACAGCTCGTACACACCGAGAGAGACACAAAACACATATACTGGATAATTACATCAACAACAATATATTGATAAAAACACACATCTCTCGCTCTTTCTTTTGATTTACCTTCTCAGGAGCGCATTATAAGAATGACTCATTCTCTCTCTCTCTCTCTCTCTCTCTCATATACACACGCATACATTCACTTGCACTTTTGATTTATGTCTGTTAGCTGTCATGTACACAAACACTCCCCAAGACAAGGGTTGGACAAAAATGCAGGTGTTGATTCACAATTATCAGGTCAACCAAAATGAAACCGGCAGTGAATCAGGCGGTCTACTAATACGCTCTCTTACTGGGAGTCTTAAAGGAAATGGAAACGGTACCAGATATCCCAAGGACAAAGACACGGCTCAGTACCCGAGTGCAGGCTCACAGGGAATACCAAACACTGAAACAAAGCCAGGGTTTAAATAGAGTAACAGGGTTAACTAAACAGCGGTAAACATCATTAGCGGGACACAATATGGGTGGGAAACCAAATATTCAGGCCATCTTGTCTGTCCGCCTTGAATTCTGGGAGCTAGTGTTTTGCACTGGAGCTTTTACATGACTTTTATTATTATTATTATTATTATTATTATTATTATTATTATCTTGCAGGCTGTACAATGCCAATCCAACACTGGGAATAATTAAACCCACAATTATGTCGAATTAGGAATCGAACATAACATGAATCTAACGTTTTATTCCTTTTATACCACAGCAGCTTGCTGACAATAATATTTTTTTATTTATTAATTAATGACAGAAACATTTGGGTGAGATGTTCATTTCAGTGCAGCCATGCCACAATCCAGCCATGACTCCAATTCACCGGGAATCCTAAAATGGCCACGCCCCTGCCTATCACTTTAGTTTCCACCCATTTAAAGGCAGTTTTAGTTCAGTTTTTCTCACCTGTTTTATGTTCTTGATCATGTTCTTGATTCAAGTTAACCTTAGTTAGTTTGTCTATTTGAGTTGCAAATTATTTGGTTGCCACATACTCCAGTACCAAAGCGTTGTTTGTTCTTCGTGGTTTCTTTTTTTTTTTTTTTTTGTGCTATGATTTTGGATTGCATTTAGGCTCTTGAAAGACTCAATGGTGTAAACCTTGCCTCAGCAAATGTTCTTACACTCAACGCCTCACAATGTATTTCTGTTCTTACATTCATTATAGCAGCTAAAAATGCTGAGCAATCCAAAATTCATCTACTCATTAGGTTCTGAAGATCTTGGAAAAAGCTCTGACTGTCACAAAGTGCTGACACTGGAGACTCCTTTATTGTTAAAAGCAGAAGAGTCTTGAAGAACCTTTGAAGGTTTCTTGGTTTGAAACTTTGAAGGAACCTCTTAAGGTGCTTTGAGGAACCTTCTCAATTATATCCAAATAAAGACCCTCTAGGAAGCTCAATTTTTAAAGGGTTCTTTGAGGAAGCAAATTTCATACTGAAAAAAATCCCAAACGTTCTTCCAGGCACCTCTGTGCGCATTGAGGAACATTTAAGTTCTTGGAGGAGTGCCTAGGTTCTTGGAGTAACCTGTGAAGTTCTTCAAGGAACTACAAATTTGTGTACATGCTAAAGAAAGTGGACCACACAACTCTCCATGCAAATTCTTACTAGAGAAACAGTTTCATCAGACCTACTGTCATGTAAGCTTTAATTGTCATAGACAGCCAGTATTTGCCTGAGTCAATTTCCCAGAACACCTCACAGCTTACAAAAATGGCCACCAATTCCATTTCCCCTCAAACACTCTCAGAGACGGTGGTCTGAGTTTTGGTTGATTTCACTTAAATCACTACCTCAGCACCTTCAAGCACCTTCTCATCCTCAGTCATGTCATGAAGTACTGTTTGTGCATCTTTTTCTTCTTGGTTTATGAGCTTTGCTGTTTTGTTGGATGTTGATTAAGCCCATTGACTGATCCCAAGTTCCACATTTTTAGATTACAATTTGGATTTGTTTGCTGTGCCCATATTCGAAGACTTTCCTGCATTTGCATCCTAGTGTGCCTCTGGCGTATTCATTGCAGTCATACTGTAAAAAATTCATCACCATTAAACATTAACGTTGCGTGTGGTGTTATCTTATGACTCACTGATCCTGACAAAACCGCCATAATAACCAACAATTATATGCATAGTGAATAAGATGCTGTTTTTTTTTTTTATTTTGGAAAGTTTCCTCCAGCAGCACGGAGTTGCGTGATTTAACCTGCTGCCGAAGCACCGGTGCAGTTTGTCTCAAACAGATGCTGGGTTTAATGGAGCGCTCCGGCCAGTTGTCTCCTTCCCAAACGTCTTAAAATTAGCTCTGCATGTAATGAAGCATGGAGAGAAATGGTCCTGCTTCTGAACGAATATTTTCTTACACGACATATGCTCTTATACATATGTTGTTGTTGTGGAGATCTGGCAACCCTCTGTGTAGCGCAATCGCAACTTGGAACCAAATTCAATAGAGACGTGCAGATTGTTGTGTCTTTTCAATAACTGCATCATCAGTGATGCATGTTTGTGTGGAAATGGTTGCAAACTTGCACCTTGCATAAGTATTTACCCCCCCCGATGTTTTCCTGTTTGGCACCACTTTGGATGGACACAGGTGTACAGTACGTATAATTTACTAACACTTCATAAGGTGATATATTTTTATTATAATTTTATTTATGTTTTACAGATTCTTGTCCTGGACTTGTCATACCAGGACCAATTTAGGGTCATGCAACCAGTACATTGCTTATAACGATTGCGTATTTATGTAGATTTGTGACGTACACTGAAGTGCCGGTGTTGTTACACCAGTCTAATATTTTGTAGGTACCCCACAGGAGTGTAGAACTGCAGAACACCCCCCAGGGTTTAACCATTTCTGTACCTCTAGATGAATGAGACGTTGACAGACGTTTTCAGAGGGATCAAATTATTGGTGGGACAATTCAATAATCAATGGATATTGATGGGGACATGTCACTTCCGTCCATGCTAATACCATGCCCTTGGTTTATATACAGGATAGTCTTCACATCCATACAGAAAAGAGTCAACTGAAGGTGTCTATCCAATTAGGTGATTGATTTCTTGATAATTATTGATTCCACAAGCTTAAAATCAGATTATCAGTCTTAACTGGCCATCTTGACGGAGCCGTAGAGGTAAGCTCGTTCATTAACAGACCCCAGTTAATGTTCCCTCGGTGCTTCTGGGTTCATTCTGGATTCACTTTCTTTGAGCTGTCGGTTTCTCTTTAACTCTCAGCAGGAGAGGGGTGGATTAACATTCAGCACTGTCCACTGCCCAGCGTCAAATCGTTCCTTCAGAAAGGAGCAGGCAGGGACTGTCAGCACACACTCGGACCACTGAACGGGCCATTTATCATTCAAGGGACTGTATGAAACTATTATTTATAATAGCTGTCATTTTCCACTTCCGTCAACCTTTCCACCACAGTGATGCTTTTTCAGGACAGAGGAGTGGCAAGACATGCTGCACTGTTGTCTTATTAAATTTAAATTAAATAGGAGAGAGAGAGAGAGAGAAAGAGAGATGGTTTTTAATTGTTGCTACAGTATAACAGTATTTCACAACATTTCACAACATTAAATATACCTATAAATAGTTAGAATGAAGGTGAAGCCACATTGCAGCAAGTACACATGTCAGAGTGGTGGGCAGCACCCAGGAAACAGTTTGGGGGACCTGGGGAACTTTGCTCAAGGGCACTAAAGTAAAATCTTGTTGGTTGCAGGGATCGAAGGCTGGCTCCTTAACCACTAGTCCGTGGCTGCCCCATAACAACAGTCCAGGTGTGGTGTATCCTGAAGTGTGTGTTTTGCTTAAATTACTGCTGATACATTTTAAAGAACAAAAAATAACATATTTTCTGTTTTTTTCCTTTTTTTTTTTTTTTTTTTTTTTAATCTGTAAACAGCCTCAGACTGCATCATGGCGATAAAGTACAAAATGCCGGCAATCAATTAAGCTAATGACTGAGAAAGGCCTGTATCGTTATAGATTCTCTGCCATGTTTTATTACTGGCAACAAAAAAAAATGTAGGTTGGAGGCGTATTTTATTTTGGCTTAGATAGGAGAGTGAACAGAGGCTTGCTCTCCTCTCTCAGGTTTGTGTGTTTTTGTGTACCGGCCTTGGACACACAATAGGTAAGATTGTAAAACTTGGTCTGATTTCATTGTCAATTGTGTCTGGAAATTTACAACAATTTGGATTGCTGTGATTGTTGGATTGTTTTTTTTTTGGCTCACAGACTATCTTTGAAATAAAGCTTAAATTAACAAGAAATATATACATCACATGTATACATGAGTGCTTAAAAATAAAAACTGGCACAGACAAGGCCATACACAGACAAGTACATAAGCTGGTGGTGGCTCCATAATGGAATAGGGTTTGTTTAGCTGGCATTCCATGGGACGCCCGGTACATCTACAGACATCTCTAACAGGTGAACCCTAAAAGTCCCTCCTTTCTGATGAGTTATACCAGTTCATGTCCTGTATTCATTCTGATAGTTTTGTCCTCTTCCAATAGGACCATGCACTAATACACACTTTTAGAGATGCCAAATTATAGTTAGAGAAACACTCATCTTTTTGGAGTTTGAATTTTTGCCATTTCTATGAAAGTTTCCAGACCTCGACGTTATCGAACACATCAGGGATGCCATGCAACAGAGCTGGCCCAAGGCATACTCGAATTACGCGGCCGCTTAGGGCTCCAATGCCAGCAGGGGCCCCCCAGAGCACCAGGTTATCATGATAAAAAATATATAATTTAAAAATAACATTGAATAATAAATGTCATTACACAGGTAAAAGCAATTTTTATATTGATTTATTTTCATAGTTGGCACACCAATATAAGGTTAAACAATTTTCGCTTTTTGCTGCTGTCACTGTTGGACAAATACAGATATGTGCTGCTTGGGTGGTTGATAAAGGCCCGGGTGCTTCAGCGTGTTGCACCACATGTCAGATCCTGCCTTAGGCCCTCGCCCCCCCACCCCCCCTTTTTTTTCCCTGGCCCATGGAGAAAGGGAATTGCGCAATATGTAGAAGTGTTTGGAGGGCGTATAGGGGCCCCAAATAAAAATCTGCATAGAGGCTTGGCCCAGCCCTGCCATGCAGAGCACTATGAAACCAGAAACCCTACACCTCAGGATACAACAGAATTGCAGACCGTTCTGCAGGAAGTATATGTTCATTGCCTAAAGAATATTTCCACAGTTCCATGCCCTGTGAGGGATCTAGAAAAGTATTCTTCTGGTGTACCAGTTTTTCTGACACTTCCGTGCATTTCAAACGCTGTTCACTCAGCAATTGTGAAGGCTGAGGCTGTAAGTATGGCTTTCATCTGGAGATCAAGGCTTAGCAACAGTAACCTTCATGTCAGTAGTGAATCAATGATGTGAATGAATGAATGAATGAATGAATGAATAATTTGAAGCAATGAGCAGCTACATGGCCTGCTTTAAGAAACTGAATAATTACACTGACGGATGTCAAGACAAGGAAAGTCCTGTAACATGGTCTCAGAGTTCTGTCCTAGTCACTTGTACTTTAATAGATGTGGAGGTTTTTTCCAACCTTCAGCAAGACTCCTAGCTGTCTATTTCTCAGAGTTATCCTCGGGTTGTATTCAGTCTTGCAGATTATGTGTTAAGGGTTGTTCCACAGCTCCAGGGATCTGCGGTTGAGTTCGATTCTTGCTCTGGTCTGTCTGTGAGGTGTTTGGTGTGTTCTCTTCAAAAGAGAACAAAGAGTGAGTGTGTGAGAGACAGTAAGGAACTAACAATAATTATAGTTATATATAACTATCTATAAATGGTTATAATGAAAGTTAAACCATGTTGAACTCTGTGACTTCCATATTTGACCCATCTGTGCAGTGAAACATACACACACACTAGGAGGCAGTAAGCACACATGCTCCATTTTTTTTTCTACTAAGGGTAGGAAAATTCTTCTTCTTATCCGCCACAACATGCCAATCAAGCACACAGGGGCTGGAGCCGATCCCAGCATCCTAGCCGAAAGCAGGGTACACCATAGACAGGTCGTCAATCTATCGCATGGCCAACACACACTCCCGCACACACACCTACAGACAATTTAGAGTGACAGATCAACCTAAAGTGCATGTCTTTTGACTGTGGGAGAAAACCGGAATTCCCCAGAGGGAACCCACTCAAGCACAGTGAGAAGGACCCAGACCCTAAATCGAACCCAGATCGTCTTGCTGTGCGGCGACAACACTAACCACTACACCAGCGTGCCACCTTGGTTGGAAAATGGCATTTGTTTAAGTTTGCTAGGTGTTTGCTAGTGTAAGTGAATGTGTGTGTGTGTGTGTGTGTGTGAAACCCTGCAATGCATTGGCGCCCTGTCCAGGGGGTGTTCCAGCCTTGTGCCCAATGATTCCGAGTGGGCTCCAGACAAACCACGACCCTGACGAACAAAACGGATAAGAGAATGACTGCCTGACAAATGCATACTCAGATAAATACTTAAAATCAATTTGTCATCAGTTTATTTCTTATTCATGGCTATTAATAAACAAATAAAACTATATGTATATAGTATATATCTGGCAACATTCGTGTATTGATTTATTATTACATTTTGTGGTTTGGTACCAAGCCTGTGTATTCACAACTCTTAACAATGTAATTATGTACTGTTATCCCCAATTATGTACTGTTATCTCCCCCACTAATGAGAAAAGTAGATGCTCTTGGTTTTAACAATATATATTAGCGCACACTAAGCAGAATTGCTGCAGCTTTTCCTAAAATCTCGTCCTTTCCCTCGAATCATGCTTCCTTTCATGTGTCGCATCTTATTGGACATTATATGATGTACTGAACATCGACTTTATTAGGTACACATGGTCATTCATATCATTATGAAATTTGTCGATTGCAGTACTTAAATGTTGGTAGACCAGGCCCTCCATGACAGGTTGGTTATGTTGTTCTGGTCTTTTTTTTAATTATTTATATGTGTCAAGGAAATTATTTATTTCTCTATATATAAATATATATGAATATATGGAGTGAAGGTCTGAATAAATGGAATGAAATGTGATGTCATTGACGCGCTATTTTGTGCTTTGGCTTTGCAATATTACACAATTCCTGTTGACTGTTGGGCACGTGGGGCAGCCATGGCCTAGTGGTTAGGGAACCGGTCTCGTGACTGGAAGGTCGCGGGTTCGATCCCCACCCAGGGCAGACAATAACCTAACTCCCCTAACTGCTCCCCGGGCACCGTGGTTTGGGGTTGCACCCCTGCTCCGGGCAAGTGCACGGATGGGTTAAATGCAGAGGTCACATTCCTTCTGTGTGCAAACAGTAGTTCACTTTCATTAGGGGCTGCTCCTGTGAGGTGGAAGACTGTGAGGTTTCTGTCTGCATTAATGTTTGGCTGATAAACAGGAATTGCCTGGCCTGTAAGGTTTGGTACTGGAACTGGTAATCTTCATCGTCTTAATAGGATCCACATGTAGTTACAGAAAAAGTTGAGTCTACTTCCACACTAAAGTCCCAAGGCAATGGCTGCATACAGTAAAGTACATAAATTGCATGTGTTTAGAGCCATCCAGAGGGCCAAAGACAAATATGTCGTAGAAAGGCCTAGATGATGAAATCTCACTGCAAGAAAGTGATAAAGGATAAATCTCCAGTAAAGAATAATTCTTATTATTATTTAACAAATATAAGAATGTTATATCACGAAAATAAGGCGCATAAGTCTGTTTCTACTCATTGAATCTGGGGCTGCTTGGAATTTAATCAGCAGAAGATGAGCAAACAGACTTACACAGCTTACACACCTAGAAGCAGACATTCTCCTATTTATTTGCTATAAAATATACTTTGTCACATTCGCTGACAGCTTGTACATAATCATGCCAATTGCTCTCAAGTGGCGCAACAGAAAAGTGTTCGCCCTAAGCTACAGCCATCTATGGCCGGGTGCCAAGGGAGCGAATCTGGGTTAAAAATCATGGCAGGTTCTCTCTCACCTGTCAGTCAAAGCACTGGCCAATCATGCACACTTTAGAGTTTTGCTTTTAGTCTTTCCTTAGTTTAGGTCATGCTGCCCTGTGACTTGTGACTCTGTGACTCACTATGAGCAAGTGAGTTAGATAGCTTGACATGTTTTGGAGGAAGCATGACTTAGCCTCCATACTCTCCGGTTGGTAGCTGCACTATGATAAAGTGCATTTATTAATTAAATATACAACTTTTTAAAAGACAAATATTTCTGTAAATTGGTAGATATTAGAAACTAACCGGCTACAGGGTTTCGTAAATACTCGCAATTGACAATTGCAACAGAAATAGTAGAAAGCTATTGCTAAAAAAAATAAAAGAAATTGTGCATATATTGCATAAATGTAATATATATTGCATATATTGCATAAATGTAATATATATATATATATATATATATATATATATATACAATATATACATATATAATGTATATATTGTATATATTGTACGTCTGCTGGAATAGTGTGGTGAGATAGAGGGGGTACTAATGTGGTGTTTCTCTTGGTCTGACTGAGTGTTTGTGTGTAATGTACCTGTAAAATTATCTGTGGTATTGCCTGATGCAAAGATTTGGATTACGCGTGCTTAAGCTAAGTCTGCTTGACTCAACTGTTTTCCATCTTATTCCTCATGAACTTCTCATTCTCACTTCTCAGGCCCTGGCTATAATGTTTTGAAGCATTGTTTGTGGAACAGATTAGAAAGCACAATACTATAGAAATACAATAATTACAAATAAAATCCATTCTGAAATAGAATGGTCATGAGTCTAATTGGTTGTTTCATTCACCACAATTGCACCTCAGCAGACTCTGTTGTTGAAATTGATCAAATAAATAATATATGCATATATACACACACAAGCCTATGGCCCATGAGTTACCAAAGGTCACTGTGAATAAGTCATGAATCTCTTTCTGCAAGACTAATGACAAATCCTGCAAACTGTCTGTCCCAAACCTTCAACACCTTCTCCCCTCAGAGGTCATCATAATTGCATTTTAATCCACCATTAACATAAAGCTATAAATCATAGCAGCCTAGCAGCTGAAATGCTAAAGACGGGGCCTGTCTAAAATGAAAGCACAAAGGGTGGGAGGCGGAAGCATGACAGAGGGGCAAAGAGGAGATCCATAACCCTGCCCTTTCTGACACGGCACTTCCTGAGTTGCACTGAATCCTCTAAAAGGAATCTAATAGGAATGGACCCACTATGAAACCATGAGGTACTCCACTGTATTTGGACAAGGTGAGCTCCCACTCTGGTAACAAATGGAACGAGATTGTTTAATATGGCTTGTGCTGGACTCTTTCTCAACTGTGTTTGTTAAACACATAGCTGTGAGGTTGCACATTTGAATAGAATTCTAGGCTATGTCTCAAACTGCGCAATGCTTATGGGCTTTATAAATGATTGGGCTACTTTTAAGGGAAAATCTGGACTTTTTAGTGCAGAATGGCATCCTTTTTCAATTGGGAAAGTGTAACTTCTTGTATCATATTTCCAGAGGTAGGTGGTAACACACTATATTTACTTGAGTAACATTTGTACTTATAAGAGTAGTTTTAATGCAGCATACCACTTTTTACTTTTACTTTTACTCGAGTATATTAGTGAAGGAGAAGTCATACTTTTACTCTGTCACATTAAGCTGAATTCTGCTTGCTACTTATTTTTATTGATCCATCTAATGCACCATCTCTTTTTATATTGTTAAGACTTCCAACAGAGGTTCTGTCACATGACTGTGTTACAAATGTATCCACTAGCGACATTTGACTCTGTTTAACCAATCAAACAGAGGCAAGCCATCACAAAATCCCTGCAAAAACACAGACAGAAAAGTGCACAAAAGCACAGTACAATGGCAGAGACAACGGCATGTTTCACAACAACCTGAAGAGAATTTAATTGAGGTTACTTTGTAAAGATTACATTTATTATTGTTTATTTAATTGTTTAAGGCATATTCACCACCCCTGAATTTGTTTATTGCTGTTTTATACTTTTGTGCATTCAGGTGTATTATTTGATGTCCTGATTATTAAACAAAGAGTGACTCAGCAGTTACCCAGTTACTTGAGTAGTTTTTACTTAGTACTTTTTACTTTTACTCAAGTAATTAATTGGGTAAACACTTTTTACTTTTACTTGAGTCATATGATTCTAAAGTAACAATACTCTTACTTGAGTACAATTTCTGGCTACTCTACCCACCTGTGCATATTTCATAGTCTTAGGACATACATCATGTGGTAGTTGCCTTAAGGTGCCCTCCCGAAATCTTCGAAAGGGTAGTAGTTTTTCAGCAGCCAAGCTGATACATCTGAAGCCACATGCAGGAGACCAATTAGGCAGGTTTTAGGCTTTACGGTAGTATAGAATCACTGCTCTCTACTATACTGGTAGAAGTAGTAAATGACCTACTACTGGCCCCTGATTAGCATTTTGTCTAACAATATTCTTTGAGAAAGACTTAAGAGTTAAAGGAATGATTCTTTTCTTGCTTATTTGTTATCTGACAGATAATCTGATCGATAGAAACAAAAGTAAAGCTTGGTGTTCCACAAAGGCCACTGTTTTCTTCCCTGTACAGTATACTATCTATATAAAGATTGACTTTAATGCACATCATATAACAATGTGGGATTTTGGACCTGAATATAAAGCACTGGATCGAAAACTGTGTTTCATGGTTAAAATGTTTGTCCATAATAATAAATATTTTTGAACTTTAACTTTCTGCCTGGAAAAAAAAAATGCCTCTGGGTGAAAAATAAATGTAGGATGTCATTGAGCGCAAAGGGAGTAGACTATAGTCAGGTTGCATTCTTCACTCCTTCCCATGTGTCCTCCCCCAGGTGTCCATCTCTCCCTTGCTGTGTTTAGTCTAGTCCCAGTGTCTGCAATGAATAAATAAATATATTTTGATATCAGGAGCAACTGAACTAGACATAACATTGGCAAATGTTGTCATTCTTTTTTTTTTATTTAACCTTAAAAAAATCATCACCGTAACTAATAACAATTCTAATTGCGGCTAGAGTTAACACTTACAGAACAACAGGATCTGGGGGGAAAAGATGCTTAAGCCAGGCTAATAGGTCCCTAATGGAGAGGAAAATTCAGGTATGTGTGGGTGGGGAATTGGTTTCAAAAGTAATTCTGCAAAAAATTCCCTTTCAGTGTAGGAGTGGGTAGAAAACCAATAGTACTTTATTGTATGTATGACCTCCGTGTTCACTTATTATCCTGCTTGAGGTTACAGAAAGTGAGCATTGCTTCTACACAAGACTTCCTGACCTTCAAGGAGAAAGACAAACTGGCCACGAGCTGCAGGCTAGATTTGCAGTGAATGTGTGTGTGTGCGTGTTTGCCCTTGTGCAGCTGTACAGCTGGAAAACTCCTGTGGCTTTAGGAGGATCAGCACTGCGGCGTGTTTGGTCTTCTCTCCGCCTACTAATGGTGTGCATTCTGTCTTTGATCCGTACTGTGGAGAACAGGGTAAGTGCATGTTTCGTGTGGTGATACAACAGCAGAATATAAAATTAGCCTCAATGCAGGGCGCATTTTTAGGCATTTATTGAACTAACATGTTTGATTAGGCTCTGTAGTTCACTGAATCGGATAGAGTACTGGGGGGAAAAATGCATCAGTTTGCATAAGTGCTTGGAGGTAAAGAGAACGCCAACAGAACCCAAAGAGACAGAAGTAATGCTTGAGTAAAGTAAAGACCATAGGCCATTTCATATATATTTGAATCCCTTTTTAATTGTGCTATTTGTGTAGGAAGGGTGTGACGGTCAATCAACCTAATTTGTGTTAACACTTAAAAAACACTTAAGTGCCAGAAGAACTGGTACACCAATCTAATACTTGTTAGTTCAGGGCAGGGCATGAACTCCACAAGCTTGTAAAAATATTCTGTAGGCAATGAACAACATACTTCCTGCAGAACGGTCCAAAATTCTGAGATCTTGTGACTTAGGCTAAACTCAGTTGAGTGTTCCTCAATTTGGTTCCTCAATAATCAAAATTTGGTGTCTCCAGATGTGCATGGTGGCTTGTTGTCCTACTGAACGTGGCAAAACCCATCAGTACGAATGTAGGATATGAACTGGTGTTACTTGTCAGAAAGGAGGTAAACATAGCATTCACCTGTTTGAGACGTTTGTTGGCGGAAGCAACCAATGACATGTATAGCTGGCATTGCTATATATTTTGCTGAAGCTCGTCTGTATCGATTTTACTGGCACTGCAGTTTATGATATCTTATTTTCTCCAGCTTGAAAAAAACAACAACTTTCTTGCAATATACAAGTGTAAAAGACACTTATAAATATTCCAGTCTTCCAAAACTGTGAAAACCATAACAACATAGTGTGAGCTTTTAAACTCAAACTAGTACTCAACTAGGTGCACTTTGTGAAGCCTACTGAGCAAAAAATGGCCGTTAGCACTCCCAGTTGGTCGGGACTGCTGGCTTCTTATTGCTGTGAATGATAATATATAAAAGATACAACATCCTGAACCTTCTAGTATTATGTGGTGCATGTGCCTCATGGACAATTCTTATGGAAGTAATAAATGTCTTACAACCTATTGAACCTTCTAGCAGGCACAGTAGGGACCTGCTGAAGAACTCGAAAAAATGACGGCATTATATGGATTGATAACGCTCAAATCAGATGCCTACAGACATATCTAAATCAGTCTACATCAGACTACAACTCCTATGTTACCATAACCAGTTCCAGTACCTTTGACACAAGGCTACTATGGGGTTCACTTTGCCTCGGAGCTGCCAAGTGCCCAAACTCAACATTTCAGGACAGTATGATAACAGCATCTCATCTTAAAAATTTTAAAAATCTTAAAAATTTACTATTTTTAATGTTGTCTTTAAAAAATAGACCCTGTTGTCTGTGTGTACATGACGAAAAATAAAAAAAAATAGCCTGCTTTAGTAAGGCAAGCATTTGTATGTAAATATGTAAATATAACTAAATGTGTACTAATTAGTTACACTGCTTGGTCATTGTTTGGATTGAGAGTCTCTGGAGTGAGTGTTACGATCTGGACTTGCTTTAATTGGTCAGGTCGAAGCTTAGCAATACTGTGGCAATAAAATGAAGTTAAGTACCTGAATGTACTGATTGATAAGGTTAACATAAATGGATTTTTTCTTTCCTAATGGCACAGATATTTTCCAGAACGACAAAGTATCACCAGGCTCAAATACACCCAGCATGTGGAATAATTTTTACACATGAATTGGCCACTGACCTTATCCCCATTGAAAGGCTTTGGGTTGAGCTGGAGAAGACTTGACCAAAAATGAATGCAACTCTGGATAGAAATATCCAGACTATGAATGCATGCCATAATCACAGCCAAAGAACATATTTTTTATTTTTACTATTTAATTTTATTTTATTTTGGTCAGACAGTGTACAAGATTAGACATAAAAGGCTTTTATTTATTGTGTTAAACAAAAAAAAATAGCCTAGAGTTTCCTGATCCATATCTTAACAGCTTTTAGTAGAACTGTCATCATTTGAATTGGGCAGAACAGCAAAGGGCATATGGTGTGTCAGCATTTAGTCAAGTAAATGCCTGCAGTGGAGAAAAATGGTTAAACAGAAAGAAATTTTAATCCTGTAGGGACTTTTTATTTAAAACCCGACTTTGATCTGCCCTTTAAGTAATTTTGGTCAATTTTGTTTACGCCTGGAGTTATTTTTGCATGGTCCAGCGCACAGTTGTATTTGTTTTCGGTTTCCCAAATCTAGTTTCAGAAAATCCTAATCAAGATAAAGCAATTATTAAAGATAGAGCAATGACGAACCATGAGCATGCAACCTGCCACATCCTGCCAATATGCTTCAGTGTTCATAAACATGACCCAGGACTTTTCATACCAGACCTCCTGATTTTAATTAAGAATAACCAGTTTACCCAAGACAGCAGGCACTTAAAGGTATGAAACTTAAAGGTATTCTTTTGTGATACCACACTGCCCCCTGGTGGTGAACTATAGAGCATTTTAGGACCCTGAATATTTAGGGGATTAGTCACAAAGTGCTTGGAATTAGGGTTGCGCAATATGATGATATATATCATGTGATGATAGAAAAACGTCTGTGGTTTAATATTACGCTCTATCGTCTGTTTCATTGTGTCGCAAAAGACAAACTTTACCTCAGTAGTTTTGTTGTTTGGATGACATGTTAAAGTGGCGGCACATAAACGTGTAAAAGTTGTACGTGGCACCGGACTAATTCTGAACAGGAGAGGGACCCAGACTAGCGCAAACAAAATGAGGAGCTTGTACCTAAAGGGTCTGTGTATCTTTTAGTCATTTGAGTTTCATTTCAGAAACAGAAATGAAAAACAAACAGTTATTTGATTTTCACATCAAAAATCCAGATACAAGACACAGAAAATAAGTAATTATTTGTTTTCTTTGCCAGTAATAGCAAATACAAAAGGCAAAAGCAAGTCATATCTCTTTTCTTTGTTTACAAAACAGAAAATCAAAATGCAATGAAAAAACAAAAAACAGAAAAATGGTCAGTTTTTTTCTCAAACCGGACGTTTACGCTCATAAGGCTGTAAAACTTGTGCTTTTTTAGCTGCAGACCCCGTCAATGAGTCTTATTCTTGCAGCACACTATACGGCATAAAATATTTTTAATTGTTTGACTTTCTATAATTCAACGTATAGAAATCGTTTTGTTTCATGTGGTTATTTTATTAAAAGAAAAAAATACTGAATTTACAGAAAACATGCTATATCGTGATATGTATCGTCATCAGGTTATGAATGGACCTATATTGGGATATCAAATTTGTTATACTGCACCGCCCTACTTGGAACCCTAGTTTTATTTGTTTCCATAGTAGTCAACTTTATTCTCATAATTATGATATCATGAACAACTGCATTTAGTCAGCAAGAATAGACTTGCATTGCAACTACAACCCAAGAGTTCTATTTTTTTATTTTTAGTTATTTAATACAGGAGCTACACAGCTACAAATCACACCCTATCAAGAAGATATAATCCAACATAACACAATAACAAGCAGAGTAACAGACAGCTGGTGATTTACAGATCCTCTAAGCGAGGTATCTGTCACTGGTTAGACCTGAGCAATCAGGCTAATAAACTATAATGGCAGTGATCTGGAGTCATTAGTCAAGCTTGAAAGCACACAGCTTGTGCAAATGGGTTCCTAACACAGTGCAAAGTACCTGCAGCCAAAACAAAGGGTGTAGGCATCTCTTGCTGGCTTAGATGAGCAAAGATGGATTAACAGTAAATGTACCAGAAATATAGAGATGCATGGTAGCAGCAAATTGAATTTGAGGTGCATTTGAGGACAAAACCTTCTCATATAGAGAGAATCCTGGGAAGTAAACAAAGAATTTATTATTATTATTGTAATTAATTACAACCAGAAGTCATCATAAGAAAAATAAGGAAGGATACACAAATCTTTCTAAATTTCTTAACCTGATATTATGCTGATATTTAGAATCAAAGTTAGGGTTAGTTTTTATATAGTAATGTATTCAAACAAAACTTACAGGTACACGATTTGATGTAGTGTTCTAGGGATAAATTTGCAGCTTTTATTGATACTACTAAAGAGCATATCTTGAAATGTTCCACAGCACTTGGTCCATTTACCAAGAGTTACATATTTTATAATTCAAGAATGACACACACATATACACTTTACATTTTCTCAATTTTTACTTACATTTAATGTCGTACAGTACCCATGAAACAAGTTCTAATTAAGGGTGCGAATCTCTCTGTGTCTGGCGATTTGATCTGATTCTGATGTTTGGTGTCACGATTCAATTCAGTAACGATATTTCTATTTTATTTCTATTCAATTTCTATTTTCTATTCTATTTCTATTCACATGGTCTCTGAATTTTGTTTAAATTATGTGGTTGACAAGATGAAACGACAATGTAAACAAATAGAACATTTATTTCAAACAATACTTTTAGGTTCCTTACAGTATCAGTATATTTTTGTATTTATACCAAAAATCGGATTGTGCATAAAATTCTGTAACTTAAATGACCAGTATTAGGTTAGCGTAGCTGCCTAAATATAACTCAAAATATATTAATATAAAAGTAAACATAGACTTCAGTCTACCACAGTGCATTAACCTTTACCTGAAATGACTTTAAAGTCATAGTGCATTACTGTATTTATATTTTATATCATTTTGTCTGACTGTAGTCCATGCTAGCAGACACATTTGAAAATTGATTTTGAGGCATTTTGAATCGATTCAGTATTGTCAGGACTAGAAATCGTGATCTTTTTTTTTTTTTTTTTTGCACCCCTAATTATAAGTCTCTCACCAGCCTCTCTCTCTTTTTCCAAAACAAAAAGAACAGTTACTTTTAGTCTCGAGGATGTCAGATTGATAGAAAGCATTTCCAAAACTGCTAAATAAAAGCCTCCACACAGAAAACATTGCCATATTAATGAATACACACATTTATGTTGAGAGTCAACCATTCAAGTCTCTGTGTTCATGTTGTTGCTATAGAAACAGAGTTTTAATATAAACCTGTGATTTGATCAATTAATACCTTCTGTCCAAATAAACTCCACTGTAGTAAAAATAATGTTTAGTCCAAGTTTTTGCAATATGGACAATTTTATTGCATTGTAACTAAGATATTAAGTATTTAAGCACTGAAAAACAAATATAATGTAAACAGGAATGTCACATGTCTAAAGATTTAAATAGCTAACCTGACCTTTGCTAATAAAGCTAATGACCTAGATATAATTATAACAAATGAGTATGTTCGCTGGTGTTTGGTTTTTTTCCTCAGCTAGCTATCCATGTTTCACGTTGATACTTGACTCACTTGATGTTGAACTTGTGTGTCAAAAAGAAAGAAGTATAAATTATGACAGATCCTCATGGAGGTCCTCAAGATAATTTATGTTCACAATAACGTTCAGAATATACCAGCATTTATCACTGCCCTTCATGCTTCCTTCAAACCTGCTATGCGTGTGTGTGACTCATCTCTGGGGTCGACGAACACACTGGTACATTTAACCCGATGTTTCTATTCATATCTTAGCGTTAATACAGCAGAAACACAGTTACCGGAATCTGTGATGTGTCTACTTTTGATTTCATTTATCACAGGATCGTACGTGACTCACAGACGGAACTGTGACTCAGAGAACAGCTTGACACATACATGATTTGTCTCTGGGCATAAATGGTGGATCTACGTGTAAAACTAAACACCACTGAGGACTTTCCTTGTGAATCAACTTGTAAACACTTCAATCTTATCTACAAACCGGATTCCAAAAAAGTTGGGACACTAAACAAATTGTGAATAAAAACTGAATGCAATGATGTGGAGAT
>JAOVVF010000027.1:1821868-1831888 GCA_028565595.1 Duopalatinus emarginatus
AATAGCGCTGTGTGTGATATTTGTAATAAAATTAGATGAAAACGTGACATTTCGTTGTTTATTTTTTGATATAGCGTTGGCCAGCTGTGTTGTGTGTTGTCATAGCAACAGTTCATCACTTCCTGTTAGTAAAAAACAGTGTAGTATGTTCATATTTTTTGTACTAGCCTATCGCACCTGTTCTATTAATTTTAGCACATAGTGTATACTGTATAGTATTAGTGTGTAGTGTATACTGTAATAATATTATTACACTATACTAATACTATACAGTACACACTACACAATAATACTATACAGTATAAACTGTGTATACACTAAATTCGATAGGCTAGTACACAAAATACGAAGGTACAACTCTTTCTTACTAACTGGAAGTGATGAATCGTTGCTATGACAACGCACGTCACAGCAAGCTGGACTCTTACTAACAAGAAGTGATGAACCGCTGCTAGGACAACACAGCTGGCTAACGCTAGCGACTAGTAAATCGAGGGAACAGATTAAGTAAATCAAGGGAATGATTTATGTGTCCAATTTTTTTTTTCTACCACTTAATTTCAGGGGCTCCGTTAAAAAAAAAAAACCCCTGCTTGTGTTACAGAGAAACCACGCACTTGCCAGAGTGAGATGCAGTCTCTATCTACAGCGCCTAGGGAGCATTTACAGATCAGGTGCCTTGCTCGAGGGCACTTCATGTCGGGTGCAGGAATCGAAGCAGTGTGTGGTAAACATCTCCAAGAATCTGGGGA
The DNA here is from genome assembly GCA_028565595.1 of Duopalatinus emarginatus. Taxonomy (NCBI): domain Eukaryota; kingdom Metazoa; phylum Chordata; class Actinopteri; order Siluriformes; family Pimelodidae; genus Duopalatinus; species Duopalatinus emarginatus. Next base: position 1,822,621 of record JAOVVF010000027.1, read on the forward strand.
CGTTAGTTTGAACTTCATGCTGGTCTCCGCCTGTAAGGACTTTGGTGTGTTCTCGCCGTGTCCATTTTATCTAAGGGGACATATGTGGAATGAGTCTCCAGTGTCAGCGCTTTGTAATAGTCAAAGGTAAAGCTGAAACCTTTCCACGATGAGAAATAAAACAGAGAAGGTTGCACATTCTGGTTTCTCTGTAACAGGACGAGCAGTGGTTTCCCTTGTTTGTTTGTTTGTTTTATTTACAAAATATATGACGTGTTCCAGGTTTAAGCCTTGCAACCGACAAGACTTGGCTGAAGTGCAACCTAACCCCCAAATGCTCCCTGGGTGCTGTAGATAGGCGTTTCTCAATGCTCTGGGCATGTGTTTCACTGCCCCCTAGTTTTTACTAGTGTGTACGTGTTTTACTGCACAAATGGGTCAAATGTACAGTGGTCACAAGAGTAGTTGTTTTTCACTTCACTAGCTACTGTTATGTTAGCTAAACAAATGAACACTACAGAAGCAGCTTCAAAAATAACAGTCACCTGATCAATCTTTAGTTTAAAATCTAACCTACAGTCATGTCTTGTAGTACTGTGCCATTAACCGAGGTGAAAGATGCCGGACCAACGTGCTCTAAAGAACCCCTACCCGGACTATAATGGACCCGAGAGCACTCAGGACTTGTTTGACTTTCAGGGCAAAGTGAGTTACATGTATCTTGGTAAATATTAGGATGATTATTGAACATTTAACATACTTCTGAATTAAAGATAATTTCCGATCTGTTCGCAGCTCACGCATGCTTTCATAGGTCGTATCAGCAGTAAGATTAAAGAGCTGCTGGCCGTGATGGAGAACGGGCTGAGGACGGCCGACCCGAGCGACTGTACGGGATACACAGGCTGGGCAGGTTCGAGAAACACAAACATCTCTGTCATGATTTTAAAAGATTATCAAGAGGTTATCAAGTTTATAATAATAATATTATAATTGTATTCATATAATTTATATCCATATAATTTTATTACATTGAAAATAATTGACTTTATTAATACTGACTTTAATAATAATTTAATTGACTTTATATATAATTATTTTCTTACATGAATGAATGAATAAATAAATTGAAGATAAATAAAAATGTTTTTATTTATTGGAAAATTAAATGAAAAAATATTCTATATAGTAATATAAAAGTATAATAATTATTATTGTAATAATTGTTAATACTAATAATGATAATAACAAACGTTAATGTTTGAAAATGTGATATAAAAAAAAGTCATATATAGAGAGTAGGCAGTCATGCTGTCCTTTTATTATATTTTTTTTACTGCGTTTAGGCATTGCAATGCTCTACCTGCACCTTCACTCTATCTACGGCGACCCTGCCTTCCTCCAGAGGGCGCTGGAGCACGTGAACCGCAGTCTGAAGCATTTGACCCAGCGATGGGTTACTTTCCTGTGCGGAGACGCCGGGCCGCTCGCTGTGGCTGCTGTTATTTATCACCGCTTGCAGAGAACCCAGGAATCGGAGGAATGCATCAACAGGTTTACAATCCTGATCCATTACCTCCATTCCAAAACGTTTCCAGAGTCGCCCGGCTTCATTTTTTGCGCTGTTTGTTGTGTTGCACATCTCCCAGGTTGATGCAGTTGCACAAACCAGTAGTGAAAGGTTCAGGCAACCTCCCAGACGAGCTGCTGTATGGCCGTGTGGGCTTCCTCTATTCCCTCATCTTCATCAACCAGCAGTTCCAGCAGGAGAAGATCCCCACACAGTACATTCAGCAGGTCAGTGGCGGGCCTGACCGTTTGTTTTGACATGCATGTGTATCATTTATGTTCATACAGAAAAAAATTAAGAAAAGGACATGTGAGCTAACAGTATGTACTAGCGTGACTGGAGGTGTGGAGTGTTTTCCTTAATTGATATCATGGGCGCATGTTTAACTATCAGTTGGAGCCAACATCCTCTTGGTGCCTTACCTTGGTCTTACCATGGGTGCTTGGTACATTCTTGTAGATTTATGAGGAAGCTGTACTTCAGCCAAGACTAAAGAGTAGGAACATACTCTTGCATGATAGGACCACAGTTAATAAGTTGGGCTACCTTTTCTCCATTATCCTCAGCCAAGAGTGCACTCCATGGTCACTAACAGAAGGCCTGGAGGTCCTCCATGGCTAATCTTGAATTAGAAATACCCTTTTTTTGGATGTTTGGGTGACTTTCAGAGACATCAGAAGAGCAAGTGTAGAACAGAACAGACAAGAGTGCCCAGTTATGAACTGGTGTCCCATCCAGGGTGTATTACACCCAGTGTTCCTGCAATAGGCCCTGGATCCGCCAGGATAAAAGCCTTTTGTGTCTTCCCTGTGGTCTAATTGGTTGACTGTTGGGCGCTTTTATTTCTGAGGTCAGCTTCCCGCCCTTATTATCTTCAGCCAGGAGTGCAAGACTCCATGGTCACTAACAGACTGGAGCCCATTGAAGGCTGATGTTCTGGGCTCAGAGTTTTCATTAAAAGCCAGAAAGTTGCATTGGAACTTAGGATAGGATAGGAACTTATTATTTCGAGGTGATTTCCCACCACCACAGGCTTTGCCTCGTGGCTCCCGGTATACCAAGTCCAGGTTGTCCACCAAAGGAGTGAACTGGAATGTTCTTCCCAGGTTCACCAGAACTTTTCTGCATTTTAACGACTGTCTTTCATACGGAGTTTGAATGTTATACCAAATCAGCTGAGCTGTTAAATAGTCCCAGTCTCATCTTTACATCATCATCCACTGTTATTTTTAACAACAGCTTTATCGCACCTCATCCTGAACAGGTACTCCAGTTGGTGGAAGGTCGCTACTGTGGATTACGGTGGATTAAAATCAGCTCTTTGTAGTTGACTAGTGCTTTCCATGTATGTGTAGATCTGTGATGCCGTATTGGCATCAGGTCAGCATCTGGCTCAGAGGATGCGAGTGGAGCATCAGTCTCCTCTCATGTACGAGTGGTACCAGGAGCAGTACGTGGGTGCCGCCCATGGTCTTTCAGGCATCTATTACTATCTCATGCAGGTAGGATCTTCACCAAGGCATAACATTTTGCAAAAGTGTTTTTTTGTTTTGGATATATATTGTGGATTAAAAGCAGGTCTGTTTGTATCCTTGTAGCCTGGTTTCATCCCTAACCCCAGCATCGTGTCTGCCCTCGTGAAGCCCAGTGTAGATTACATGTGCCAGCTGAAGTTCCCGTCAGGTAACTACCCTCCGTGTCTCGGTGACAGCCGTGATCTCTTAGTGCACTGGTGCCATGGTTCTCCAGGAGTCATCTACATGCTTCTGCAGGCCTACAAGGTACAAACAAAGGCTGTGACCAGTTTATTATACATATTGTAGAATTATGTCTTTTATATGTCTTTCTTTTCTCTCTTGAAGGTGTTTGGTGAGCAGCAGTACCTGCATGATGCCATGCAGTGTGGTGAGGTGATCTGGCACAGAGGTCTGTTAAAGAAAGGTTACGGATTGTGTCACGGTGCAGCAGGAAATGCCTACGCCTTTTTGGCTCTCTACAAACTTACCCAGGAGCCCAGATACCTTTATAGGGCTTGCATGGTAACAGACTTTATTTTGTTTATTTATACTATTTTTTAAGTAAAAAAAATTGTGTTTAGTTACCCATTGGTTATAAATCAAACAGGATAATCAGTTAATATTTATTCCATATATAATATAATATAATATTAATAATATAATAATATAATCTCGCATTTTGCCAGTTTCAGTCAAATTGTCACCAGGTTGTCACAGAAGTTGATTCCGCTTCTGAGCCACAGAGATCTTTACCCCCGCTTCTGAGCCACAGAGATCTTTACCCCCCCCCCCCCCCCCCCCCTCCCATTGTACGCATAAAAATGTTTCAAGGTTGGCAAGTCTGTCTAAGCTGTCTTTACAAATTTAGACCGAACTACTGGACATTTGGATGTTTTCGGTATAAACTATAGGCGAATCTTTTTTTCAGTTTAGCTGTCTGTTTCGTGTCTGTGATGATAAGTGTTTCTGTTGTTAGTTTGCAGATTGGTGCATGAACTATGGGAAGCATGGATGCCGAACTCCAGACACACCTTTCTCTCTGTTTGAAGGTACGGCTTATAATAATAATACTAATAATAATGATAATAATAATATACAAAGTGTTATTTATTGCTAGTTGACATTTGTTAAGCTAATACATCGCTTAAAGTGAAACCCTGTGCTTAATATCTAAACCTATATTTTGACATTATATTATTAATATTATTGATAATTACTCCTTAGCAACCGAGACATTTTACAGTACTTCAGTATTACTCAGAAAGTTTCAGTTTGCGATTGAGATCTAGGTGGGACCATTTATTTGCATTTCGTGTATTGTCATGAAATCTTTTTTCCACATCACCACATTCGTAGGATCAAACATATAAAATGTATCTTCCTCTTTGTTGCAGGAATGGCTGGTACTATTTACTTCCTCGCCGATCTCCTGCAGCCGACAACAGCCAAGTTCCCAGCATTCGAGGTGTAAAGGTGTGTAAAAGATTATACGTTTATATATAAATCCAACAGTCACCATTTTAGGAGCTTCCGCTGTAGTACAGTCGTCCCTCGTTTATCGTGGAGGTTACGTCCCGCGATAAGTGAAATTCCGTGAAGTAGAGACGGTGTATTTATTTTAGTATTTACGTATATTTTAAGGCTTTATAAAGTCCCTTATTAACCTTCTCCACACTGTTCAAAACCATTTTTAATGATACTGTACATTACAGTACATACAGTATTGTATTGTAATGTATTGTATTATTGTTTTTTGAAATCCCGCGAAATAGCTAAGCCACAAAAGTCGAAGCATGAAGTAGCGAGGGACTATCGTATTTTATTACAAAACATATAAAAAAATATAAGATTTATAAATTGAGTGCCATAATATATGGCATGACATGATTGGCAATGTGGTCAGAACTAAACCTTCTTTCATTTTGTACATTTTGAACAATGCACACAGACTCACATGGACCTTCTTGTTGTATTATGAAATTTTGACTTTCATAAAGTATAAGATAAGACATGGTTTTTCATGCAGCCTGTCCAAAAAAAAAATCTGTAAAATCTTTTTTCCTATAATTAAGTGAACATTGTGAACTTTGTGAAGATGAAGACACTGACCCTGATTTGTTCTGCTGTGTTTGCATCACAGGTTCACTGCCACACGATGCCGTACGCTAATCAGCGCTTGAAGTGCAAAACCTCAGCCTGGAGTTTTAGCATAATCCAGGACAAGAGACACATATATATACACACACACACACACACACACACATGCAGAACCGTATTTTTTGTTGCTCCACACACTGTAGGGAAAGTGTGCATGCCTGTTGCATGGTCGTGTTCTATTCACTCCCCATGTTCTATCCTCCTCCAGTTTAACACCAGAGACAGGAAGTGGCGAGCTGAATCTGTGCGCAGTAATTGGACATCTTTGTATTAGACTGTCGCTTTGGTGATTTGTTCTTAATAGACAAGAACCGGGAATGGTGATATTTTCGTATTTGTATATCAGCTTGGCATTTGCTTTTCGCGTAACTGTGAATTGTTAACCGATTGTAAGGCACTTAAACCGATTTGAAACTTTACTAGCGCTTAAGGCTAAATTTGCCATAATTTCTGGTATTTATGCAGGTTTACTCTGCAAGTCTTAGTACTGACTGTTCATTTTAGAGATTTTGTGGGTTTTTTGTTGTTGTTGTCTTTGTGTTTTCTTTTAAGAAAGCAACACTACTGTGTTTTTTTTTTCATTTGCATCTGCTCTAATCCAATAAAAGATAAGGGAAATTATCAGTATGTGTTTTTATTTATACGACTTACATATAAAATATTAAAATATAAAAGAAAATATATAATCAATTGACAAGCATTGCAAAGCCACATGAAAGTTTTTTTTTCTAGATTTACTATACAAATTTCCAAAATATTCTTATTCTTGCAATTAAAATGATTTGGTAATTATTTTTTATAATTTAATTTTTTTTTTGCAATTTCAACATGGATGTCTGCTTACAATTGTTTAATTTTATTTATTTATTTATTTATTCAAAGATATCTACCATATTAAATTATTAACACTTTCGTCATAATATAAGCATACACAACGCACAGGCGTGATTACATGAGGCTGGGATTAGGAGTAAAAACTCCTTCAAGGCTAACTGCCAAATCCAAATAAGGCTACTACCTCGTCTACTATGTACAATACAGCACTCCCCCTCCAGCTTTTTTTAAACCACGATATGAGATCAGCCTTGCTGTACAACTGTACGAGTGTAAAACCCCGCCAACCATCTAGTGAAGCCGATCCTAGATCAGTTTATGCACAAGGAGTAACCCAAGCCTCTGTAAGGCATCTTTTCAATTTGTGGCCTGCTGCTAGGGACCATGGGTTGGGTGTAAGTCATGTATCACCCTTGGGAAGTCTCGGGGTTAAAGAAATCGACACCTCTGGACAGACGGGAACCAAATATAGATCTTGCAAAAGAAGGGTGGGTGGGGGGTAAGACTTTAAGAAAGAAAGGTTGCATTTTATCAACACAAAGTGCACAAGATTCTTATGTAGTCCTAACATTAATGGTTATTTTTAACATATTCTTAAAAGTGGCTTGGAACAAATCAAGCAGTCTGTTAGGACACCTATAAAGGGAAACATCTTGAAAAACGCACAAGCCATGCAAAACAAGACAGATCAGACTGCTTACTAAATATACACTCTGAGTGTCCAAGCTAAAACTCGAACCGACAAAGGGGGACCACCATGTACAAGAAGTAAGCTATAGTAAATATTAATAATGTCTACGTTCCATCTAGGTCACTCTTGAGGTGCGTGGTTGCCAAAGAACTACTGGGAAGGTATTATCTCGGTGGTGAAACCCAAAAGCATCTTTAGATATTTTTTTTCCACTGATTCCTCCTGGATCCATGCTTCAAGCTTGCTGGTGCAATTTTACATAAGGTCATAAAGAAAAACCCATTCTGAATAAAGGGTAAAATCTAGGAAACCAAGTGAGATGTAATGTCCATTGTGCAACACCAAATAATGTATAACATAGAGGAAGAGTTCAGCCAAAAATAAAACATCCACTGTTTACTATACCAATCTGCTTAGGCATCTTTCTATTTGAGGTTTGCTTTGTTACTTTTGCAGTGAAGCTATGAGCCAACTGTATCGTTCATGCACTTTGCGAATGTACTTTTCTGTAGTGTTTTTCTTTTTGGCTATTCCATTAAGACTCCTGACATACATTCTTAGTAGAACGATTGGTAGTCTGATCTGTCCAATTCAAAATGGCATCCTTTCGGAAAACTGATAATTTTAGTTTTGTTGCTGTTTGGATATAGAAAACCAGTGGTTAGACTTACAGGCATGGAGGCCTGTGGTAGACATGTATGCCACACCTCCTTCACTGATACTAGCAGGCCACACCCCGTTACTGAGACTAACAGTTGTAGAGGCCGCATCATTCCATTAAGATTGACATAGAGGCCACATCTGCATTATTGAAACTGGCAGACGCTAAGAATAACGTGCATAATGGCCACACCTTCGTCACTGAGACTGACAGGCATAGAGGAGACACCTCTGTCACTAAGACTGACTGGCATAAAGGCCACACCTCCTTCACTTTTACTGTCAGGCATAAAGGCCACACCTCATTCACTGATACTGGCTGAGATGGAGGCCATAATTCTTTCATTGATACTGGCGGACTCGTTTGCTAAGCCTGACATGCATATAGGCCACACCTACAACAATGGGAGTGGCAGGCACAAAGGCCACACCTCCAACAATGAGACTGACATGCATATAAGCTATGCCTTTGTCATTCATATAGGCAGGCATAGAGGCCACACCTCCTTTGCTTAGCTTGACATGCACAGAGGCCACGCCCACAACAATGGGACTGGCAGGCATAAAGGCCACATCTCCAACAATGAGACTGACAGGCATAGACACCACACCTCCTTTACTGATACTGGCTGAGATAGATGCCACATTTCGTTCATTGATACTGGTGAACAGTGAGGAAACACTTCCTTTGCTAAGCCTGACATGCATAGAGGCCACACCTACTTTACTGGGACTGGCAGACAACAAGGCCACACCTCCAGTACTGAGACTGACAGGCATAGAGGCCACACCTCCTTCACTGGGACTGCCAAACAGAGAGGCACAGAGGCCACATCTCCTTCACTGATACTGGCAGACAACAAGGCCACACCTCCCTGACTTAAACTGGCAGGCTGACAGCCACAGAGGACACGCCTCTGAATTTAGATTTCCTTTAAAAGAATTTAGGAGCAGTGCACTAAAATCCACGTGGTGTTATACTTTCGCCACATGTTAGTTTGAGAAATGAAGGAGAAGACAGACAGGAATTAGGAACTATGTTCAAGAGCTTATTATCAGCACATAAATGCATAGTGAGGCGATGATTGAGACGCCTCTGAGCAACCAATCACTCAAAGCAACAATCACAGGAATTTAGATATGACTGTTTAGTCTATAGTTTGATTGTACATTAGAGACCTGGTCATGGTGTTAGTATTCAGAAGCCATGTTTCCATGTCATGCCCTGAGTATTCAGAAGCCATGTTTCCATGTCATGCCCTGTCATTCTTTGGTGAATATGGACCAAACAGTTTTGAAATTGTTAAAATATATATATATATATCATAATATTCTACTACTGTACGGTTCTAGCCTGTAAGATCTTCAATTCAAATAATGTTTAATACTTTGGTAAAAATCTGTCCAAATTATGGAGCGCTACAAGTCTGCAGTCTTTATCTCAGATATGCTGCCTATTCGTGACAAAACCTATAGATGTGTCATCATGTAGCGTTCATGATGTATTTACTGTATGTTTGCTTGGTAGCAAACATGCTACTCTATCTATTGTTAGCCAGCTTTGTAAGAAATCTGCTTGTGGTTTTTAAGCTAACTTTGTAACAAACTTGTGGCTGGTTTTAACGTTTGCTAGCTTCTGTATACTGTCACTATATAATACTTAGTGTAATGTTAGTTAGTTTCTTACTGAACTTGGTTAGCTGTGGGAGAGGTATAATCAGCTAAACTGACAGCTAATTTTAGTTCTGTGGCTAGCCTGGTTAACAGTGCTAAATCAACACGCACACACCTCTTAAAATATTCTAGAAGTTTCTGTGAGGAAAAAAACCCAGATTCTTGGATGAGAAGTGGTGGACATTC
>JAOVVF010000027.1:1838464-1859339 GCA_028565595.1 Duopalatinus emarginatus
TATATATATATATAGATAGATAGATAGATATATCCATATATATATATATATATAAAATTGTTTAGTCTGCTACAAAGATAAATATGTTTTTCACACTACACATTCTGTTGAGAACCCGAAACGCATTTTCCAAACGCATGAGGTTTGTCCCTTTTCGGCGCCCATACGCGGTTTCATTTTTCTAAAGTTTTACCCCCTAAAATGGCGGCGGTGCAGCACCCCGGCGAAGGAGCTCGGGCTGGAGGTGAACTTATCAACGCTCATTCTCATTTTAGTACAAAAACAAGTTTGAATGTCGTTAGCTGAATAATTTCATTCGGCTTGTGGTTCCATGAGAGGACTCAAATAATGCACAGAAGTTGAGGAATTGAGCTCGCGCAGCTGCATTAGCCTAGCGGGCTAAGCTAAACTAGCTAACTGTGGCCCTCAGTGTTGTTGTGGGGGGGCGGTTTATTTACAGGTTAAAAAACAAAATGGCGGTGTTGTCGAATTTGCTGTATAAAATGGCAGAATGTGTGCTTTTGAAATGATAGGAAATCATTTACTGTTTATTTTTTAATTTAATGTTGCATCCAGGATATTAAGCTAATGTAGGTTAGCTAGCTAACTAACAAGGAATGGTAGCTTATAGCCACCAGTTTTAGCATCATACAGTCTGCATGTCTAAATCATCAAATTTCTTCCCCTGTCAGTGATGTCTGTTTGTACTTTAATGTTAATATATGCAGTGTAAGGTGTTAAACACTTTTTTGGGGGGTAATGCTGGTGTAGGAAAGTAATCAAAGACAGATTGTGTAGTTAGTTAATGATGCCACAGTAACAACTCTGAATCTGATCTTTCTGTAACAGCACATCAGGAATTGTGAATTTATTTTATTTATCGTATACCACAGTATTTTGGTTATACACTAATAAATAAGTTTTTGTCCATTTACAGTTGCATCTAATTAGTAGTCTAGTGTACTTGAAATGTAAGCCTGTGCTACAATTCAAGATGCTGTTACAGAAAATGAATCAGCACTTTCCAACCAACGTGTGGTATAACGTATCCAAGGTTGAGCATGAAAATCATGGCGTATGCCGTACGTGAAAGATCTAGCAGGCTAGTTTTAGCTCACTAAGATGATGATGGTGGCATATAGACGAGTAGAAGTTGAGCTTCTCTGCTCCCCAGCAGCACTTCTGAGCAGGTCCTCCTGACATCCCTCGTCTTCCAGGTAACTGTAGCTCTCCTTTGGCCACCACGGCTACAGTCGCTCACCTTGGTAAGTTGTTTCGCCTCCAGCAGGAGCGGAGGAGAAGGCAAACGGTGGGAAAAGTAACACTGTCTCCAACAGCCCTGGAGAAGGAGGTGGAGGTCTTGGGAAACGGCCAGCCAGCAAGGATGAGCACCAGAACCAGCCCGCACCTCCTAAAATCCCGAAACCGGGAGTCAGTAGCGCTAAGAAGGCCGCTCCTATTTCCATCAAGCTAGGAGCTAGTGTAAGTAGTGCTGCTGCTAATAATGGTGATAATAAATAGTAGTGGTAATGCGTGATTGCTGGCTGTGGTTTCACGCTAGCCAGAGACAAGTCTTGCTTGTAGCTGTGTGACCTGTGTATATATATTTGTATTTCCAACAGGAAACAGTAGTAGCTTTGTATTGTTTCATATATTAACTAGTAAGTAATTAAGTGCAACAAGGTTGTAATGTCCAGTGGGGAACTAAAGAAACATCACATGCACCGTACCAACTATACAGGCGCACCTGTGCAATAATCGTTCTGTCTGATCAGCATTTTGATACGCCACACCTATGAGGTGGATGAATTTTCTCGGCAAAGGAGAAGTGCTCGCTAACAGAGATTTAGACAAGTCAAGAAGATAATAAACACCATTCACTGATAATAAACAACGTTGATTTTCCAGAAACCGAAAGAAGTGGCGCCCATTGTACCCTCCAAAAAACCTGCGTCTGTTTTTGACGACGATGATGACGTGAGTAATTTCTCTCGCATGCAGGCAGGAAGATGTTATAAGACTAGCATTAGCTATTGATTAAAAAAATGCTTCTATCTGCCCTTGTAGAGTGAACCAGAGGAGATGCCTCCAGAAGCGAAGATGAGGATGAAGAACATTGGAAGGTTTGTGTACTTTTTTTTTTATAGTTATTAAAATCCTTGGTTTTAATTGTGCCCCAAGCACTGAAGGTGCTATTTTTATCAAATTGGGCACAGTCTTAAAGGACAGTCTCAGTCGCCCACACAGCTATTTTGGTTTACAGCACTCAAGTCCTTTACTGCCACCAACAGGGCAGATTTAGAAATACACTAATGAGCTGACAGGTGAAGTAATTAATATTAAATATTTTGTTAAAGTGGTGGTATATATTAGGCTTCAAGTGAACAGTTTCTCGTAGTTGATGGGTTGGAAGCAGGAAAAATAGGCAGATGTAAGAATCTGAGTGACTTCGACAAGGGGCTTGGGCAACCACGGCTCGCTGATATTCATGGAAGGTAAAGGCTTGACTGTCAGATTCTACCCCACAATAGATTTACAGAAGGATCTGTTGCTAATATCATGGTGCTAGATACCACAGCACACCTCTAGAGTACTTGTGGAGTCCATGTGGAGGAATCAAAGCTTAGGCAGGCAGTTTTAATGTTATTAGTAATTGGTGTACATTTACAAATTGCTGTGTTATTATAGGGACACCCCGACTTCAGCAGGCCCCAACTCATTCAACAAAGGCAAGCAAGGATTCTCCGACCACCAGAAGCTCTGGGAGAGAAAGCTCAAAGCGCAGACGGACCAATAACTCCTGCCGCTATAACTCTGCCCTTTTTTTGTCCCGTGTCTTTTCGACAAACTTTTGTAAAATATACATGTACATACGTGATGAAACTTTCCCTGCTCTGACGCCACTTTTTATTGTGTGATATTTTTTTTTTTTTTTTTTTTTTAAACCACAGAATCATTGCCTTTTATTCATTGTTGTGGATGGAGTTGACAGTGACTGACGTTTTCCCTCAGATGTTTCACAGTTAGTATATTTGATCAACTGTAGTACCAAATACTGATTAGACAGACATTATTAGCAATAAGGAAATAGACTATATATGACATAGAGTTCTTGATGCTGATAAATGATGTGGCATCAGTAAAGTGTATGGAGTATGAATATGTGTTCTTTGTTTTGTGTTGTGGTTTCTTTGGGAAAGAGGATTAAATCTAATTGATGACAAGGCTGTGTCTTGTTTCAGTCATTTTTTTATGTCGTCTTTGGTAAACATGATATTATTTTTACCTCGAAACATTCCTCATGACCCAATACTGCTATATGATGTCATCAGCATACTCCTTGAAGACCTGCTGAGCTGCTTACATTTCAGCAAGCTGGTTTATAATCTGTTTGGACTGTGTAAAGATTTGTGTGGATCATTTACTCTGCTAAAGCTGTGTACATACAGAGTGTTTTTTTTTTTTTTTTTTTTAAAGGAAATTTGTTCATTTCAGTTTAAAGTGGTTGACAAAGGACAGATTACGTGTTTAAGGAGCTGATCTCAACAGACGACTAATTCTGATTGGTGCTTTGTTAGTCTTAACTGTAGCCTTGTACACAATACATTTAAACTTGTAAATCACTAGAACAAATTGAAAAAAAAAAAGCACAGAATTTCAGATAATTCTTCAAATTCTGACAGAAAAAAACATTTGTTTCATTTTTTAAGACAGTAAATTTAGACTGAATGTACACCGTCCCTAACATGTCTACCGCATATTCAACCAGATTTTCTGTGTGCGATCAATAGCGCTACATGCAAAGGCTAACTGTCAGCAGCTGTTTGTAGCTGCTTGTAGAAAGAGGTTTTGTACAGACAGCTAGGTGGACATGCACGCATACCATCAAGGTGAAAGAACAATATGTCTGCAGTTATTTCCTTTTGTTGTCCTAAATCACTATTCGTTGATCATGGACTAGTTCAACTGTTTTTTTTGGATATCAAAACAGAAAGAAACAAATGGCCAAGCAGAAGCAGTGGGCAGCTCATAAATATTAATGGTTATATCCAACGTGACATTTGAACAGTATATACTAGATTCGATCTGGTGCATACTGCCCGACTAAACTGTAGGCTCTTTCAGTATGCAAGTGTTCCACATTAGATATTTCCACATGAAATATAAAAAAAACAGAAGTGTATTAAGTGTTAAGAGATAATATATATAAACTACACAAGTAAAGATGACAACTGTTGAATAAGCAAAAAAAATGTGACATTAACAACATAAGTTTTGGGCATTTAATGTTAGTTGTTTAGCTAGCGTCTTCGGTGGATTTGACATTTTGTCTGTAGTGTTGCTTTTAGCTAGTTAATAACATTTATATTCAGGTGTAATAAAAATAGTTAACAAAGAAACCAGTTCTGTTTACTGAAATGTTGTTCTAGAAAACTCCATATGTAGGCAGTTGGGAAATATGACTGGCAAGCTAGCTAATTATAGAAGCTTATGTTTCAGTTGCTTAGCATGTGTCTGTTAAGTTTTACTCAAACAAGATTAAATTAATAACTTTAAAGTTATAAAATAAACTTTGAAGTTAAAATAAATTAGCTATGGTTATATATATAAGCTAATAACCAAAAAAGTTTTTGCTTGTTAATTGATTAAAAAGAGTAAATAGGGAGAATGAATTAGAGTCCGCTTGAGGTGGTTGATTACAAACAATGTAAAGGCAGAAAATAGAAACTTAGATAAAAAACCATTAAGGATGAACATTTTCCTTGTTTTTTAGGAAAACACTGCTAGCAACTAAAATGACACTAAAAATACACTCAGCAGAAATACCTAAACCTTGCAAATTAGTAAGCAATGGGGAAATAGTGACACAATGAATAGGTTAAGAAATTACTGAGGTATATTCATAAAAGACAAAACCACCATTACTATCATTTTATTCAAATTTTATGTGAAAATGTTTTGGAACAGACTTCAGACAGTGAAAATAAACCGACTTAAATATCTATAAACATTGTGATATATATATATATAACACTACTAAATCAGTTTATAACAGCATAATCACTGACGTAAGGTAATCAATAATAATACTATAAAAAAAAAAAGAACAGACAGTATATATATGTGATTCTAAAACCTGGCAAGGTAGTTGCGGGCCTCCATCAGCCGCTTCTGACGGCTCTGCAGGTTGTTGCGTTTGTTGCCGATGTCATGTTCTTCTTTTAGCAGTTGATCTGTGTTGCTTTTGTCCTGCATAAGCTCCAGCATTTCTCTTTGCAGCTGCGCTGCCGCCTCCTGCAGCAGCAGGTACCTGATCATCAGCGGAAGCTGGTCAGCCAGACGCTTACTTGCGATCTAAACGTGTTTAATTAAAGAATTAAAGAAGCGAAGTTCAGAGATAAAAAATGTTTTGGTTCACTTTGTTCAGAAGAGAGTTTTAGCCAAAGAAATACTAGCCCTTTATATCCTTATGCAGGAATCAATGCTACTAACAAACAGGGGTGAGAATCTCTCGGTGTCTGGAGATTCGATTAGAATCAGAATCGATTTTCGATTCAGGACTGATTTTTCTATTCACATGGTTTATAAATTGTGTTTAAATTATGTGGTTGACAAGATGAAAAGACTATGTAAAAAAAAAAATAGAACATTTATTTAAAACCATACTTTTAGGCTCCTTACTGTATCAAATTCTTTTGCATAATTTTATATTTAGGATTGTGTATAAAATTCTGTAACTTAAATGACCAGTATTAGGTTCGCTTAGCTTCCTGGCTTTTTCTTAAATGAAACAAATCTATCAATGAACTAAAAATATATAAATACAAAACCAAACCACAGTGCATTAACCGTTAACTGAAAATAAAATACAGTAATTTAAAGTCATAGTGCATTACTGCATTTATGTTTGTATAATTTTGTCTGAATTGAGTCCGCTAGCAACAGTGCTGGCTAACTAGCTTGCTGTACGGTGGCCAAGTAGACACGTAATGCGATGTGCAATACGCTTGGGAGTAGGAGCGGCAAAAAAATCAAACTTAAACGCATTTTAAAATCTATTTTTGCGCATTTTAAATCGATTCAGAATCGCGATCCTTTAAAGAATAATTTTTTTTTCAACACCCCTAATAACAAATGAGCCCCTATAATAAATGTGTCTGTCTGAAAATTTTTTTGCTAACCCTATAAATTAAGGCTGTAAAGTAAAATGAGATTAGGAATCATTTTACTGTGATCAGTTCACACTGAACAAAACTAATACTTACAACATTAATAAAACGAACAGGCACCAGTTAGCATGTTACAATTCTCAACAAGTAATAAATAACAACTAAGAAGCACTTACAGTATAGTAGGATTTGAGGTGACACATCAGTTCCTCAAGAGTGGCTCTGTTGTCTGAGTGATTATATAAACTACACGAAGCAAAACCACGGTGCTTGACAGCTTTTGGTTTCTCTTCTTCCTCCTCTTGGTGCCTCAGCAGGCTCAGGGTGTCACTGTACATGCTGTCTTGTGTGTAGATGGTTAGCTCCATCTTAAACTGAGTCCTCAGCATGGATTCAGCCTCTGACTCCTTTGCCAGCTTTATGTGATCTATCTTAGTCTTGAAGAACAGAAGAGAACAATGACACCATGACATACGTGAAGATAAGTTTTCTTTGAAGCGCCGGTATTGGTGCTCATGGTCCAGCAAACATAGGTGAAGTTTGTCTGTAATGTTTAGACATATGAGAACCTACCTTTGCCATTTTGAGAAGATTGGGGAAGCCCAGGAAGCTGTAGTGAGCAAGCTGGATGAAGCCCTTCCGAATGAGATCTAGAGACAGATGGCAAGTTCTTTGTAAGTACAACTTCCTGTAATAAATGTTGATACAAACCCAGAATGTTGTTAGGACCTGTGGAAAGTCTCTCAGGTGTGTCTGAGCCATATACCTGAGATTTCCTTCAGTCTCCTGATTGCAGGTTCCTCTAGCTGCTTGATCTGGTCTTTCACAATCACCTCGAAAGTTTTGTAGTTGATGAATCCTGGGAGTTCTCTGCCTCTGTATTTTTCTTCATACTCCTTTACTTCCTTCTCAATTCTCCTGTTAACTGTTATCCAAATACAACACTTATTTAACCGTTCAACCTGGTTATCACAACACCAATGCCAGCTGTTTAGTTATTTTGACATTGGGCCAAAATTTTTTCAAACATTCAAAGTTTGCAGCCTAAGCTAATCACCATCCCATCTAAAGGCTTATATACCAGAATGTAGCCAAACATACTGTACAATTCTGTCAAAGCAAAATGTCCCAAACATCTGCGATGTATCATCACACCACTACTCACATGTCTCTCCCGAGTTGTCCAGATGACCCTTCCACAGAGCAAACTGCCTCCGCAGGCCTGAGAAGATGTTGAGATGTTGGACGCTCTTCAGCTCCTCTCCAGTCGTCAGGTTGATGGCGTCCAGAGTGAACGCTGTTAATTTCTAATAAACACAATAAAAACAAAAATACCAGGGCTTTATAGAGAGGCCAGACAAACCTTAAATAAAATAGGTGCATGTCAAGTTAATTTTCTGACAATAGTGAGTGCTGTTGAGCCTTAATTAGATTGTGTGTATCACTTACGTCAATCAGGAAGAACATCCTCTCCCCTGCTTCTGTAGGAGGCCCAGAGCCATAGCGATCCAGTTCAGCTTGTGTTTCAGCAAGCTTGGCCTCAATCTGCTCCTCCAGTCGCGGCAGAGATTGCTAAACACACACACACACACACACACACAACACTTGTACTACCAGAACATTTTATTTATTACACAATCTCCAGGATCATAGACCAAAGCTCTTTTTACCTCAATGTGATGGACAAGTTCGAGTGTAAGTTTTTCAGCCAGGTTGGGAATGGTGGCCATGCCTTCCTCATACAGCTCACTGTAAACAACATCGACCACATTTCACACTCAGCTTATGTAGTGTTAGCTCAATATCAGCGTGATTAGTTTTCACACCTGATATGAACAGTAAAAGAGAAAGATAAGGCTCATCTGTAGTAATAATATATTTTATCAGTTTAATTTATATGGCTTTGCATTAGTACTAGAAAGTTGTTAATGGCAGAAAACCAATTAACGTTTTTAATAATAAAAGTAATACATTTTTCTTCAATTCATGAAATTTTGCTTACAACATTAATACTGAATTTTTAAATATATATATTTAAAAATTAATGTAAATATTATAACATTCTCATGTAATATATTAAACTATTATTCTTTGTTTAATTAATTACAATTTTAAGATTATAAAATCTAAAATAATTGTTAATCAAATATGAACAATTACCACTTGACAGATAATATATATAAGTAAAAATGAAACATATAATCGAGATTTGTTAAGGCTTCGTCACTACTAGGTCCTCCTAGAAATTATGACTATGGTTTCCAGGATTCCTGGCAGCTGATCAAAATAGCCACGCCCAGCCCTGACACTTTATTCCCCAAGCATTCTCCGTCTTTTGAATATTGTTCTGTTCTTTGTGTTTAGCACCCATTTTGTGTCCTTTATTCATTGTAGCCACTTGTCCTGAGTTACTGGTTTTGCAATATTATTATTTAGTTATTCTTTGTTCTTTGTTGTTCCACTGGGATCAATAAAGTATCCATCTATCCATCTATCTATCTATCTATCTATCTATCTATCTATCTATCTATCCATCCATCCTCCCACCAACCCATCCACCCATCCATCCATCCATCCATCCATCCATCCATCCATCAAAAGATCAGAAGTGGCTCCATAATGGTTTGGAGTTCTCCTACACCTCGGAATACAACAGAACTGTGGACCCTTCTCAATTTCCCCTGAGGGACCTACCGAGTGTTAGTCCTTCTTTGTGTAACACAATTTATAAAGAGGTCCAATAATCTATTTATTCTCACTGAATTCCAAGTTCAACTCCTAAATCTCAATTCAAAGTAATGTAGGAACAACTAAAATTTTCTAATAATCCCTCCTAAAGTAAAACATGGCACCTGAAATGTGGGTGGTCTTTAAAGAAGTCCTTCTCCTTCTCCATGGCTTCATGTAGAGAGACGCGGTCCATGATGTCCTTCTGCCCTCGGCACCTGACGATCATGTAGCCTTTAGTGAGGTAAATGATCTCGTTATGGATGATGGACACCACGGTGTCTTCTGTGCCTTTATCCACCAGGTCGGGCTTTGTTAGGATGCCTGTAGTATTCAACAAACGCACATTGAAAGCTCGATTAAGTCAGTGATGCGTGTGGTAAAGTTACAAAGAAATGCTGACTTAGTAATATAAAGGCTGGACAGACCAAGGGTTCTCTCGCCGTTTGGATCGACCTCCTGAGCCATCTTCAGCGCTTCAGTAGTGGCGATGTCCACGTTACATGGCACGACCACCAGGTTGATGGTTTCTTGCTTGGTGATAAACTTTTTGATCAGCCTCTTAATCTGAAGGAAAGTCGTTAGTGTGAATCCTGCATCTAATCCTGGTACTTTTGTGGAATCGTTTAATTACATGCTTTACCTGGTCACCAATGTTCTCCGGTTGGCCTTTGACTGCAACACGGGCAATACCAGGCAGATCAATAAGTGTGAGGTCCGGAATATCAGTTGATGTCACTTCCAGGCTGATGAGCTCATCACTGATGCCCACACCGACCCCAGCCATATGGTCCTGAGCTACAATGGGAATGCACATAAGCCAAATATATTTAATTATCTAGGAGTTTAAACATGCTAGTTAACATTGCCGCTAGCTAACACCAACTGAATTGGTAACCTAAGTAACCTAAGAAAATGTAATAAGGGTTTCCGGTGGATCACTACCTTCTCTAATTTTTTTCTCCACGTCTGTTGGATCGTCAATCTCTTCCTCATAATCCTGATCGTGATCTTTCTTGTACTTGATCTTTCCGTGCCAGAAGTCTTTCTCCTTGCTCCTCTTCATCTTCAGCTCCAGCGGACATCTTGTCACAATTCCTGTGTGAATAGACCAAATTGGGATTCTCGTCATTACTTAGATGTCTACAGTTGACTAATGTCTAAATGACAAAGGAAAGAATGTAACACCCCAGTGAAAAGGGTAAACATTTCTACATGTTCTGGAAAACTTTATAGCCCTAAACTACTCACTCAGTGTCACTTAATGTCACTCTGTAACTCTGGCACAAGAGGTCACAGCATTTATCTTGAATGCCTGGTGTTTAGGGAATCGCTCTTGTGACTGGAAGTTCCCAGGTTTGTTCTTCGTGACAGAGAAGACATGACTAAAGAGCCCTTGAGCAAGGCACCTGACCGCCTAACTGCTTTCCAGGCACTATGGTTTGGAACCGCCTCCAACACCCCCCACCCCATCCCCCCTTCCGTTGTGTTCACTGTGTTTTCACTGCCCCCTAGTGTTCACTGGTGTGTATGTGTGTATGTGTTTTACTTGATGGTTAAATGCAGAGGCCCTGTTCCTCTGTGCGCAAGCACAATAGGCAAGAAGTTCACTTTTACTCTTCATTAATGATCCATGTGCACGAAGGTCCAAACATTGCCATATAACAATGTCGACATTTCTAGGAAGGTTATCCACTACATTTTGGAATATGGCTGTCCGTTCAGCCATAAAAGCATTAGTAAGGCCTGGGTATATCACAAAAAAACATTGATTCTTACTTTACTACACAATCTAATTAAAGCCCATTCATCCTGATAATTACTTCTTCTTTCAACATACCTGTCAGGCTGGTTATGTAAATATAGTGGCTAAAACAAGTCATATGGGTCACGAATTTTCCCCAAACACTTTTTATTTACCCTTAATGACTTTTGTAGGAAGATTCATAACCTTGTGCGCGATAAATATATAACATTTCATTATGTTAATTCTTTTAGCACTTTTGATGTTTTCATCCTGCCATAATTCCAAAGAATCTTATACATTTGATTTTTTAAAATAATATTTAAGCTGTAGTGGTCTTTTAAGAGAAAAAGAAAGACCTGGAAGTGTATGTTTTTCAATTATTATTATTTTTTATTTATTCATGTATTTTTTTTTTTTTTTTGGTTGATTGGACATTTAAATTAATTAATTATCTATTTCTCTATTAATTTATTAATTAATTGATTGATTGGTCATCGTGACTCTTGACTCATCAATGAGTTCATTTATAGGTCTACTTATCCCACATTCCATCATACACCCTTTACCTTATAGTTTTTGTTCCAAAATGACAAAACTGCATTATCACACAACCTATCCCACTTTTTTCCATATATTTTTTCTAATATATTATTCATGTTTATTTTATTGCGTTTCTGAATATGACATGCAAGAAAAAAAATAGATATAAATAAAAAAAAGTAAGTAATATAAACATTATTTTGTTGTTGACCCCTGGCGTCTCACCACTCCCGCGGGGCAGCGCGACTCCAGACAGCGCCTCAAGCACTGAGCTCTTCCCCGAGCTCTGGTCTCCGATCACGGCGATGGCGGGCAGCGCGAGGTCCTTCTCCACACCAAGTGCGCGCAGAGAGTCGATCAGGTCGATGCACGGACGCACCTTCTCCTCATACTGCTCACTCAGGCACGCGCTCATCTCTGACAGGTAACAAACTCGGCAAGTAGCTTAATAATTATTAATGTAATTTATAATTAATTCTCTTATATAGTCTATGGTCTGGGCGCAGCTCTGTCTCCTCTGTGCGTCTTGTACACTTATACACCGAAACTTATACACCGGGATGATTTTAAACCTTTCAAGTCAAACGAATCGGATCAAGCAAGTCAAATGAATCGGTTCTTTCTGAATGATTCCCTAAAGGAGTCGAGAGAGAGAGAGAGAACGTAAGTGCTTGCCACATTTAACTCGCTGTTCACATTAAACTCGATTCACTCATGTACCGATCCTTTAAAAGAATCGTTTCAGTGAATCAAATCATTTTGGCTACTGAAGTAATAGAAACGAAAGTAAGCTCTGGTTGGTCCGGTTTGTACATTAGGTTTCGTTTTCTGGTAGGTTTCGACATAAGGATGTAACAAGTTGTGTTAAGCCTGGAGGCAGAAAAAAAACCTTACTAATGATTTATGATTAAACTTTACAATATGTAGAACTTAATAAGGGAAAACAGGATGAAAAATCCCCTCAGGAAATGTGAATTACTGGTTGTGTTTGCATGGGAATCCTGTCAGCCATCTGACAGACACACTGCATTTGAATACATTTGAATGTTCATAGCTTTATCTTTTTCATCTCTGCTTCAACCCACCAGTTGGGCACATGGGCAGAAACCAATCCTCAGCATCATCGTCAAAGGCAGGGTACACCACCATACCAAGTCGGCTGTCCATCGCATGGCCAGCACACACACTAACACACCTACAGGCAATTTTAAGTGACCGATCAACCTAACCCAGAGGAAACCCTCTCAAGCAAAGGGATAACATGCAAATTCCACATAGAACAGCTCGGACTTGGAAGCCGGGTCTTGCTGTGAGGTGACAGCGCTAACAACTACACCAACCTGCCACCTTATAGTGTCATACAGCACTTGAAAGTGATATCATGACAATACTTGCTAACCGAGGCAGCAAAATAACACTGATTAAACAACTTAAACAATTAAAAGTTGTTTCGTTTTGGTTAAAGATGAAAAATCAAATCAATGTTGAATGTTGATTGAGGATATGAATGGATGTTTATGTTTAAAAAGACATAGAAATAGACATAATGATCTATAGTTTGTGGAGTGATATCGCCACAGAATGGGCTTAAATGAACTGGACACCTTTAATAATGTACAAACTATGAAAAGGTTGATGTAAAGTTTCTACTGTGTCGGTTTTTGGAGTTTAATGTTAAGGCGGTTAAGGCAGACATTTCATTTCAGCACTAAAAAAATAAAAAAAAATAAAATAATAACCAGATTATATTGTGGATGGGGCCCATGACTCCTCCAAAATTAGCACATGATCTATATGTATGTCATGGATTTGTTTCACAGTGACAGCAAAACTGATCTTGACTGGAAAACATGCATATAATGAACATTATGCAAAAGTTTGCTTTATTAAATAACACATTGTTGATACTCTAGGTGAAAATATATGAACAAATGTGAACAAATCCAACTGGCAAAGAAAATCAAAACGAGACTTGTAAAAGTATCGGTAATTATGATTTAGAATGTGCAGATGTATACATATACATATACATACATATTGATAGGCAGGATATAGGCAGACAATATTCTACAGAAAATCTTAATTGCTTTTGGTTTTAAACAGTATTAATCAGACTATGATCATCCACTCTCCAATTTGCAGTCAGGCAAGTGACCAGAAAGTTTACGTCCTGAACCACATTTCTACTGTCTAAACCAAATCTGTGTTATTTAAATATTCTTATGCACATATAAGCTAATATATTCAGTTATGTATATTTATTCTTAAAATAAGTGTATGTTCTCACACACTTATTTTCCCTTTTTTTCCCTTTTACTGTGAATGAGCAAAGATTTATTAATGAACACAAAATTCACCTTATATAAATTAATGTTACTGTTACAAGTGCCAGCATGCCAACTAGCTTAACAGTAAATTTAATTGTAGCACAGTTAACTTAATTTCAGGTGGTTTTTACTCTTCTACAATTGTGGTCCACCTGTTGAACTGACAGAGACATAATCTTGACAAATCCTACTCGTCACTTTTAAATAGACGCTGTAGAACTTCCACAGAATTACTGACTCTAGATGGATGGTGCTGTTGGTTATTGATTGTGTGTAATGGCATGTTACCGGATTCAGTAAGTATCAAATTAAAAATTAAAAAGCTAATGGGCGCAAAACTTCTAAATAAGAATATCCAATAAATACAACATAGACTAAATAATTTACACTACATAATAGACTTGTAGGATCAATAATGGACTAGGGCATCTAGTGTAGGGTATCTAGGGTATCTAGGGTAGAGTATCTTGTCTTGTTTTATGATTACTATTATATGTTTAAGGCTTACAACCTTAGGCTTAATTTTCAGTTCTCTAGTCTATTATTGTGACATATTATGACACTTAAATATCAGTATCACATTGTTACTGTGTTTGATAGTCTGCATTAAAGCCAATTTAAAGTTAATAAAGGATAACAACAATGTTTACCAATAGATGGCGCTGTTGGCCAATGTCACTTTACATTTAGTAAATCAACTTTTCCACCAGTGGTTTCTTAAAGTACACTTTAAAATAAGTCTGCAGGTTCTAATTCCTTGTTCATCTGGTTTTTTTTATACAGAAGTTGTCCAGAAATTTCTGAAGTGCATACATTATTCATATAAACAAAAAATTGCCCAATCTTACAAAAGAAATGATTTTATACACCTCCAATCAAGTATACAGTGTCTGCACTTATATTTTGCTTTTGTTTGTGAAACATGATTTTTTTTTCTGGTGATGTGTCATTAGATACAAATGAGGAGCAGCATGCTCTTAAGATTTTGCGAAACAGGTTCTGCTCAGTCATTTATTTTAGAAAGTATGCTACCCTTCTCCGAGGTTTCTTATGCATGCAGTGACACTTTAATTCAATAATATGATTTCCATTCCCCTGCACAATGTGTATTTGGAATCTCTCTGTTTTTCAGCCTTGCCAGTCAGTGATATTCCCTTTATTCTAGGAAATGATATAGTTTATCCTGTCTCTGTGTTAACCATCATACCAAGAAGCAATTAATGTGTTTGTACTGTAGAAGGAAGCATATCACTTCTTACTGTTGTGAACATGTTAAATTTCTTGAATCCCTTTGAAGAAGATGCTGGACTTAGAAGAGGATGTCAACAATATAATGTAGGTATAGTGTGTAGGTGACATTATATATGTAACACCATCTAGTTTCAGTACAAGTGGAGAAAAATATCGGGGCACCTACGCATTATATCTAGAGAAGCTTTTTCTATTCAAAATCTGTTATGGACTTTGTCCCCCAGTGAAGGCATCTTCCAAGATTTTGGAATGTGTCTGTTGGAATTTTTGCCCATTCATCCAGAAGAGTATTTGTGAGGATGGATGTTAGATAAGAGAGTCTGGTTCACAACCTCTGTTCTAATACATCCTAAAAGTGTTTGATGGGGTTAAAGTCAAGTCTCTGTGTCAGTCTAGATCTTCCACACCAAATTCCAACCATGCCTTTGTGGACCATGGGGCACAGTCATACGTGAACAGAAAAGGGCCTTCCCCAAACTATTTCAACAAAGATGGAAGCATACTTGTCTTGGCATACTAAGCTGAAGCACTAAGATTTACTTTCAATAGAACCAGGGGACCTAGGCCAATGCCTGAAAAACACCCCATGGCATTATCCCTCCTTTAACCAACAAAATTGTATATAAAATATTATTAAGTAGTAGTTCTTTGGAACGTCAGGAAAAAAAAAGTTATATAATGTAAACTGCCAATAAAAACATAACTGTATGAAAAATGTTTAGAATTACTTTCTTTGAATATTAAATATGTAGTACATATTGTATGACTGTAAAAACACCACCAACAGCTCAGGCCATTTTTTTTTTGCATCATTGCACAATAACTCCTGTTAAACCATGGTGTAAAAAACGAATGGTCAGTTATGAAAAGCGCCATATAAGAGGGACACTTCCAG
The DNA here is from genome assembly GCA_028565595.1 of Duopalatinus emarginatus. Taxonomy (NCBI): domain Eukaryota; kingdom Metazoa; phylum Chordata; class Actinopteri; order Siluriformes; family Pimelodidae; genus Duopalatinus; species Duopalatinus emarginatus. Next base: position 1,854,122 of record JAOVVF010000027.1, read on the forward strand.
TGAAAACTTACTTTGACTAACATTAAATAAGAAAAAAAATATAGAACTTTCCAAGAAGTACTTCACAATGAAACAAAACCACATACTGTCAGCCAGGTCTTCTTTGACAGTTTATAATTATAGATTATAATTACAGCCTCAGGAAATATATACCTTTAGCAACAATAAAACATGTTTGCATAACACAATTTTAACAACAGCTAAGGCAAACAAAAGAGTTGGCTGGCCTCCTGTAAAGAGAGCCGCATCATTGTTACATGATGATCTTTTTTATCATATATATTATTTGAATTTTTAAACCTTGAATAATTGATTTGTAATTTATTACCAATTAAAAGCTGAAAATAAATTACTTCATAACTCATATGCTTTTAAATTTTGAAATCTGGTGATACAGATTTGTTACAATAATCCTACATTACAAACTGTTTAAAAGGCTTGCGTTTTGCAGTTCTCTAAGAATCCATATCCCCAAAGGGGTGGACAAATATTTAATTTAGTATATATGGTAAAACAGGTTTAGAGATAGTAGTTAGTAGAATTTTAGAACATAAACTATAATCATATTCAAACATATAGACCAAAGGATTGTCAGACAGGGATTTTGAAGTTGAAAATAATTTTACTATGAAGTGATTTAGAACATATAAACATACATTTAAACCATGTTGAAAAAAATTAAGGATTATTTCCAATATAATTATTAAAAAGAGGAATTATGAAAATATGACATGACATTAGGTATACCCCAAAATTTGTATTAAATTAATAGTACTGTTTTGCTGAAACATATAGAAACATGAACAAATGGCTATAGTAAATGTATTACAAAAATGTTGCTAATAAAATTTATAATAGTAATTCATTTAATTCATGTGAAATAAATATATTAACATATACCCCTGGAAGGACTGAGATACACAGTGAATAACAGAAATGAGATGTGATTTTAGAATATTAGTAATATTAGAGTCATAAATGTTGACGTTATGTTGTGTTAAGAGTGTTTGTTGTAATCAGTACTCCTACACACAGAAGGAGGAACCATGCTCCAGCATGAAACACAGGTGCACCCGAGGCTGAAACACACACGTGAAAACCAGTTAGACAAGAGTATTAGATAACATTTGTTTACAAACCCAGCAACAAATTCCAGCACATCTCCAGATATTATCAACCCAGCTTTTTAGCAGATCTGGTATTTCCATCCAGTGAGACATACCTGATAAAGCTCTACTGAGTGCCATTTAGAGTGTGTTCTGTGTGACGACTAAACCATTTCAACTTGCTCGTCTCAGTTTGGAGAAGAAGTAAGTCTAAGGTTTTACAGGGTTGTTTAGACGCTCACTTTATGAATAAGAGTGAGCACATTAACTTTGCCAAAGAACTTTACTTCTACCACACATACCTACAACCATATTCCTTCCGGCATTACCCACAGCTCATGACCATAAGTGAGGAAAGAGACATAATCTGCGTTCTATTCGGCAGGCATCTGCCCAAATGTGCCTCATACTTACACAGCATGTGCACATTCCAGACAAAAGGATTGTATAGCTAGCTAACACAGTCGCCCAGGTATAAAATGGTTTTTTTTAGATGTATACTTTTAAATGACTAACTTATACATGACTTTAACTTATAAAGAGGAGTGAATCACCATCAAGTCTGGAGGCCAGTGCGGAAGAGGCTCAGGAACAGAGGAGATAGGTCCCTAAGGCTAGAGGAAATAGCGTGGGGACTTCTCCAACATGGAGACAAAGAGGGAAAAGGGAGAGGGAGGAAAGGAATCACACCAATGCCTAACCTTTCCCCAATAAACTTATTACCTCTGGCCAACAGACCCTACACGGAAAACCTCTATAAGGCATAGTCGAAACCCCTGTCCCAGATCTCTTCCCTTGTGTAGGAGCGCACAGGTGCTCCCCATCAGACCTGATTAACTTACTAGCTGAACAGGTCGACCAGTTCCCCCTTGTGGCAGCAGAGGAAACTGGCCGATCCTAAGAAAAATGTGAACTCTAGTAAAGCAACACTAAAGTAGAAACTATAAAAGAAAAGTATTTGTGTGCTGTTTATTATGCAGTAAATGTGGAATTGAAGACTAGACTGGTGATAAGGTAAACACTTCAGTAAACTGGGTTCTTACCCTGAGTAAGTGGTATTGTGGTATTGGCAGACGTTGTTTGGTTTGCCTGGCTGGTCGTGACAGTAGTGTTTGTTGATAAAGATGTCACTGTAGAGACTTTGCCTCCAACCAGGCCAATGTTTAGGGTGTCCAAATCAGACTGGTACTGCTGAGCCACCCAGAACTGAATTGCTGAGGAGTTCTCAAACAGCTTCAGATCAGGCAAATTCACCCCAAGTAGACCTTGCACTGTGCTCACATTTAGAGTCTGTGGTACACACAGAACACCACAAATTTACACTTACAGCACTTGGCAGATGCCCTTATTGACAGTGACTTACATTTATCTTATTTATACATCTGAGAATGTTTAGGACTAAGTGCTCGTCTTGGTGGTGCTGGGAATTGAACTCATTAACAAGTCAAAAACAAATAATTAAAAACAATATTAACAAACGTTTTAGTGCTCATCAACCTATAAAAACACAGCTATTAAACTCAACTTAACAAATCAATGAATGATTTTTCATACCATTATAACTGCAGGGTTTAGATTCATGAAGGTGGTAAAATCCATGCTGACATTCCTTGTAGAAAGAGACTGTATATCCCGTAGAGGAGCACCACCTACACACAGAGTTACAATAAGTTGATAATATGAAAAAAATATATTTTGAGCTATGGTTTATTGGTTTAGCATTAGCAAGGGCATCACTCACTCTCTACTCACTCGTAACATATAAGTTACTTAACCTACAACTGGGCGGTGGGGATACTAAAGACTATCCCAGTACTCCATGGGCGGCTGTTTTATGTTGACCCCATTTCCTTACAATTTTACCAATTTTCACCCAATAGTTAGCCAGCTCTTGCTCAAGCCATGACAGGTATATGGCAGGGTTAAGTTTATCACATGCTTCCTTTGAGACCTTGCCAAATGCACCTTTTTGAATTGCTGCTTATGCTGCATCACATGGCTTTCTAACACAATTGGAGCAGAAAACTATTTGCCTTCCCTTCCACATACATTAACTCACATACTCCCATGATTGGCTAGCATTGCTCTAAAGAGATAGTATACCCCCTACATGAGGAGGAAAATCGGCGGTTTTGCTATTTTGAATTCCCTGCCATAGATTGTTATGGCAATAACAAGGCATGACAACCTAGCATGGTTTTACTATTCTACGTAGATTTAGTTAAAGTTTCTGTACATGTGAATAAAGGTTTTTTTTTTCTTATTTAGAATTAAAAGTGGAGTGAAATGGAGTGACATGACATGAAGTGCATAAGTACTATATCAAAGTTTGGTGTTTTTTGTGTAAGCTTGTTACCAAGGTATGCTCTGATGAGTTGGTAATATGTTCTGGCATTACTATGTTGTCCACTGAATGCGGAGTCACCAATAGTGTACAGAGCTGATTTTTGTTCAACGGAACATGAGGACAGGTCCAATGTGTTTGCGCTCCTGCACAGTGAAAAAAAATAAGGACGTAAAAATGACTGATGATACATATCATATATTCACCATTATTCTTCTTGGTTTTTAGGTCTATTTTTAAGATTCCTGAACAACCAAATCGATGTTCCTACTAATGCATATATAGCTCAACAGGAAAAAAACAGCATTAGCCTTGCTTCTGTCTGCTAAGCTGTTAGATTCATATTCAACCCTGTGTCTACTGGTGCCATTTCTGCTGGAGCCCAATTTTTTCTTCATTTATCAATGTTTAAAAATTAAAATTACCCTCTCTGTCATCAATTCCCCCTGAAAGTGTTGTGATATCTGACGGGCATTTATTTGTGTTCTTGTGTGAATTGTGTTGAAAATAGATACAAACACAATGTTTTATAATTACAGCATCCTGGCCAAAACTCTGTGTAGGAAAAGTCATATTTAGTCAAGGTTATTTTCATCCAAGCATTTGTACTTCAACAGGTGAGGTTTACAAATGAGGAATCATTTTCTTGGGTAATTAACAGTGGTGGACAAAGTACCCAAATCATGTACTTGAGTAAAAGTACAGATACTCAAGGTAAAATATTACTCCAGTAAAAGTAAAAGTTCTCTGTTCACTCGGGTAAAAGTACAAAAGTATTTATTTCCTTCAAATGTACTTAAGTATCAAATGTAAAAGCATTATGATTTACTATGGCTCTAATGTCCTATTATCATTTTTAAAACAAGACTCTTTATTAATTGACTCATTTTATGGAAAAAGTCACTCTTGGTTACCAATATTTCAATACAATGTCATTCATTAGTCTGACACTAAGATCTGTTAAAAGTATCATAAAGCATAAAACATTAAAGGTAAGTTTTGTCTATTAGGTAGAACCAAATGGCTATGAAAATACGTTTTGGATTAATATTTACTGGCAACTTAGTTACAAGTTTAGTTTAAAAAACTACTTAAGTACACTAACGAATTACATTTACATTTACATTTACATTACTGTCCACCACTGGTAATTAACTTTAAAGACTAATATATGTAGAAGGTAAAATCTAATGCTCTATGACAGTGGTTCTCAGCGGTCGGGAGCGCCCCCCTGGTGGGGCGCGGACACTCTCCCGGGGGGGCACGAGTAGGCTAGGATGAGGGGAATGTCATATTGTGAAGTGACCTGTTGGTGGCGGTAGAGAGGTTAAGGCCGCAGTGAGTTAAGAAGAGCAACGTGAGATCCGGGCGTGTGTAGGTGTGTTAATGGCATGTTCGGCGAGCTGTTCATTGTTCAATGAATACCAACCTGTTGTCTGTACGCCCTTCACCTCAGGGTTATTACAATAAGTCAAACACAGTTTTATTTCAAATTTACCATTACAGTATTTTGAGCCTGTGACGCAGGCTAACTGCTAAGCTAGTCTATTATATAAGCGCCCGCACACGCGTTCATGTGTCTTGCCAAGTTCGCTGCACTCAAAACGAAATACCGCGCTCTGCACAAATCGAGGATGATTTGAGACTGTGTTTATGAAACATTGCACCAAGAATCAAGGAACTTTGCAAAGCAAAGCAGGCTCAGGTCTCACATTAACATCAAATACCTGCAATCTTATGTAAAATATGCAGATGATATGCCTATTAT